>OMLF01013970.1:10694-20730 GCA_900302615.1 Holocentrus rufus | reverse complement strand
TCACTGCCTGCTCAAGCATGCCACCTTTAGAATATATGTTTTGTAGTTGTATTTATATCATCTATATATTATAATGAAGACAATGATTGTAATATGGTTTTGATGACACTTGACATCTAAAATCTCTTTCAACTTTCCAACTTCTATTTGAATTTTACCATATTTCATATGCCACACATAATATATTCAGTAGGCTTTGTGCAATGGTAGGACACCTACTCACTTAATTCACTCTGGACGACAAATTGAAATAAGGTAATTAATTAGGATCAGCATGAAGTAAGAATACGTATCAAATGAAAAGTTATATTGACTATTGGCCAATTTGAGCTGTGCTGACAATTGATTTATTCTCAGGGTGTCATCAAAGCTCAAGATAATTACAAAACAAGATTCTGCACACTTCTAAGTATTAAACATATATTTATGAATGATTATTAATGATAAGAGAATGCAGATAAGACAATAAAGTTATAGCGCTAACTATTAAAAAGAGAAAAAACTATAACCAGCCAATAATCTTTTGGTCTGGTAATAATGAATAACAAAAATAACGTTGGGACGTTCTTCAGTTGATGTAGCTCAAACTGAAAAACTCCACGAACAGACTATCCTACTTCTTGTGCAATCCAATTAATTTTCTATGAGTACAATGCTGCATTAAAGGAAATATTTTTCTAAGGATTCCTCATAGTTTATGAAAGTAATATACACAGTATCAAACCCTTAATCGATTTATTTTCTCTTAGTGTAGTTTACTCCGTAATTGCAAAGTCAGTGGAGTTATGAGAAATACCAATGAACACTGCCAAATTGTTTGCTGTCAAAAAAGCTTCTGTGTATTTTGGTGATTGTACAAATGGCGGGTATGTTGTTTGTTCGTCATCTGTAATATGCCAACTACAAGCAGAAACAATTCCTTTAATCCTGGAGAGATTTAGCCTAAATATTTGCAATTGAACCACCACCTCTTGGGTATTAATTTCTTTGGTATTAATGGACCTTTCACATTTCAGTCCTTCAGAAGCTGACCAGCAGCGCTGCAGAATAGGGACTCTGCACTGGAACCTTTGAGCATAATCTTGAACGCCTTAATGATCGCTGTAATAAATTCATTTATTGATCTCTGTTGGATGTAGGACAATTTCTGCCAGCTATTGTTAAGTGTTTATGAGGGAATTATGAATAGTTATGAAGCCTTTATGCAGAGTCCCTATCCTCCAGCTTATTTTCGGTGGTGGTAGTTTGGACCTGCCTGCCTGGTGACTTTAGCCCTGCTTCTCTGCCAGTGAAGTGACAAGGATGGAGATGATGTTTGGGAAAACGGTTTACATTCACCCTGTAATTTATCCATCCTTTTAGTGTAGCCAGTGTTGTTTTTTTGGTTAACATTTTTGGGTTTGACTGATGCTTCTGTCCAAAGTTGTTTACACAAGCTTATATTATGTCGCAATTTCTGTATGGATGTATTAAAAACAATGAGATTTATCGTAATAAACTGCAAAGTGACCTCTTGAGTGAGTTTGAATTTGTGGCATCATAGTCATTTACATTTTTTTAATAATTTATTTTTATTAGAATTTTTTTTTTCCAATCAGCTTATCTTCCTGGGGTCCACACAGATACAGTAAGAATAACAGTGTATAAAACAAAAATGCATAGATGAAATTTATGATGAAAGATGATCCCTTAAAGACTACAATCTTTATTACACAGTCACAAGTATATATTTTATACTCCTTTCCCTTCTCTTGCTTATATTGCATATGTTCTTTCAGAATCAATCATGTCACATAATATTATTAGTTTCTGAGCCTGGTTAGAGTAGTTATAACATTTTTACCACTTTAAAGTTGTTTTGTGATTATTGTTGATGAGCGACAGGCTCTAACATCATATTTCTTGTTGAGTGCCGCCACCTTGTGGCCAGAAAGAGAACAGCACACGGTGCTGACGTGACTTGTGGGGGTTTGAAGTCTGGCTCATGCAGAGCTGTGTCTTACTCCCTTTTCTTCTCTCTCTCTTTACTCTGTGCAGTGTAATAGCTGACTGCCATTTCTCCTTTAAAAGAATGAGAACTTCCCAATAAAAGGTGAGCATTTATCGAGGCTCTAATGAGAACTTTGGAAGCTTTTGTGTCTCTTTTGTGTGTTCTTTACTACCATATACCTCTCTTTTTATCTGTGTGCTTTATCTCTCCTTTCTTGCCTGTCCTCTATATCTAGTCTTCCTCTCTTACGTCCCTCCATTTGCCCAGATTCCCCACACATCTGGCTGCTTTGGGCTCGCTCCAAAAGTGAATGCTGCAAAAGCCTGAAGGAAAAGTGAGACGAGGGGAGTGAGAAAGAAGCTAGGCAAAGGAAAGGGAGTGGGATATCACAGTAAAAACAAAAACCAAACGAGAGCGAAGACAAGGCAAGCAACTAGAAATTGGCCGAAAACACAGATTTCCAGAGAGAGAGAGAGAGGGAGAGAGGGGGAGAGAAAGGGAGAGAGGGAGTTGCAGAATTAAAGAGAGAGTTAAAGGGACAGAGAGAGAGAGAGAGAGAGAGAGAGAGAGAGAGATTTGGCAGACATCCAGCCCTGAGACAAAGGTTTGTGTGTTTATCCACCAACAGGTCAGAGCATGGCGCTGTTCCCGTTCTGCAAGACGCCCTCAGGTCGGTACAACCTCAGCCACTGTTCCACCTCTTTTGCCAGTGTCATCTCTGGTTCCTCTCCGTTTCTCTTCATTGATTTATGAAGTGTGACCGCTTGTACGTGCTCAGTAAAAAAACCTTGTTGCTTTTAATACTGAGAGGATATTTGGATGAAGCCAAGGGCCGAGGAGCAAATGTCACAGCTTTTCTCCGAGACTTTCTTGCAAAAAAAATGATTTTGAAAATAATGTCGGGGAGGCCGTATTAGCCCATAATTAGTCACAGCTTATCTTATGCATTCACCCTAAATCTCTTGCTTGCTGGATAAGTGTACACATCCCAATGTATGAGCTCAATCAGACACAGTGTAACTTTCTGCATGGTTTCTTTCTGTTTTGTAACCTACTAACCTTTCCTCTTACTTTCTACCCCAAGACCGAGCCCCCCTCCACTATTTTCACTTCTCTTTATTCCTCTCTGTGATTTCTCAATGCTCTGTATTATTATTTATACTCACATCCCATGCAATATATATTGAGATAATATATTGCCACATATCAGGCCTTCTTATACGCATCTGTTGTTTATTCTGAGACAGACAGTCCTCAACCACACGTTGCCTGTGACCTGCAAAATCAGAACCGGCTTTTTGTACTGCAATTATTTCATTATAGGTCAAACGTTAGCATTCTTTAATCAATATTTGCATCAAAAAATGAGGGTGTTTTCAAGATATAGCAACATGCAGGCTGTGCCATTAATTTGATAATCATGCTTAAATTACAATATGATTATAGAAAGTGTGTATAATGCTAATTTGGCCTTTATAAATATATTTATAGTATTTGTGCACTCCCAAGTTGCTGCAGTTTCTAAGAGAGAGATTTCTCCAGTAGCACATTCTTTTCATTCCTAGCATGATCTTGGAGCAAGGAGCAAAGAAACATCTGTAAGTTGAGTACTCTTTGAAAGATAAACTAATTTTGACATTTAAAGAGCAACATAGGTCTTCACTTCATTGAATTTGAAATGTGTTCAACCCCTTCTGACAAATGGGATGCACGCTGTATGATATCAAGCAACATGCAGCATGAGCATGTGACCAGGGCGTTCTACAATATCTGATGTAGGTACGCGTGTGTGTGTGTGTGTGTGTGTGTGTGTGTGTGTGTCCTTCAAACAGGACTGGTCAGAGTGACCAGAACACAGCTGATCCTGTATTGCCTTCTCCTGTCCCTTCTCATATGTAAGCGTGCTGCAGATTTTGTTCTCCCATTACACTCTGTGCCTGGACATCAAACACACGATAAAACGTAGCACACAGGGAGCTGTGTTCTGTCACAGTTCCTTGCATAGTTACCTCATTTGAACCGAATGCAAAGCAAAAACAGCCCTTTTATTTTCCAATCAGTCTCAGGGGCCTATTCCTTGCAATTTGCATTGATTATGACAGATGACTAATAACTATGCACTATGTTCTCCAAATATTCCATACTGATCACAAGCAGATGATGATCATTAAAAGTAGTCTGAGGGTCAATATCTGAAGGTCATTTTCCTCCAGCTTTATAGCATTACAAAAGTGCGTGACTGTTCCCCGCAGAGAAAACTGTCTGTTTGAGTGTTGAAATACCACAACATGTTTTGCCTCCTCAGATTTCCTCCACGGACGGAAAGCCAGCTTCAACGTGATGTCGCCTCACCCCATCTTCCATGCAGTGGGAACTGACGGGGCAAGAGAGATGACAGACATGGCAGTTGTCAGGGCGGCGGGACAGCAATATCCTCTGGAGACATCATGGGGTGCTCCTTTAGTGTGGGGTGACAGCAGGAACTCGGCGCGGCGCAGGGCTGAATTTGCACAACGGGAAATCCGAACAGGCCTGCTGGTGCTCGTGGTGGGACGGTACGCTCAGTTTGTCAGACGCTTCCTCTCCTCAGCCGAAGTGCACTTTCTCCCCGGTGGCATGGTCACCTACTATGTTCTCACAGATAATCCCCGCACTCTGGAACCTCCTATCGAGCTGGGCCCTGACAGAGAGCTGCGGGTCGTTCCTGTGGCAGAGATGCCCGGGTGGGAGAGGCTGGCCCAGCGACGCATGGCCCTGCTTGCTTCCGCCATCAAAGACCCGATCCGGAGCGAGGTGGAGTATGTCTTCTGCGCAGATGTCGACCAGGAGTTTGTAGCCCCTGTGGGAGAAGAAATTCTTGGAGATCTGGTGGCCACTTTGCACCCGGAGCTCTACAGAATGCCACGAAGTGCATTCCCTTATGAAATCGAAGAAACCTCGTCGGCCTGTGTGGAGGAGGATGAAGGAGACTTCTACTACACCTCAGAGCTGTACGGTGGGCTGGTTGCAGAGATGTACAGCCTGGCCCGTGCATGTTCCCTGCTCATTCTGCAGGACCAGGCCAATGGCATCATGGCCCGGGGCCTGGAAGAGAGCTACCTGAACCGCTACCTGATCAACCACAGGCCGACCTGTGTGCTGTCACCAGAGTACAGCTGGTGGGACTCGGCTCTGTCTGCTGACGTGCCCGTGCAGAGGCTGGTCTCCTTTGGGAGACAATGTGAAGCCCTGGATCAGCAGAAGAGAGAGGAGCACAACTGTTGAACTGATGGAAAAGGAGGGAGAGGGTTTTGGTGGCTCACCTGATTGAAGGCTGTAAGTCTGTCATCCTCATGGAGAAATCTGCTGTTGGCCCTAATTTCTTTTGGAAAGGGTCTCGGCCAGAACATTAGTAAGTAAAGCTACAAGAAGATAGGACGTGAAGGGAAAACATTTCTTCCAAAAAGCTGAAGTGTGACAAAATGGAGATGGACAACAGGACTTGAAAAATAAAGAGATGGACAATGGACATGAAGTCATTTGTAGAGCAGCTGTAATATTTCCAGTTCCGCAGAATGTAAAACATATTCTTACAGCTTTAATTTGAATTGCCGATAAATAACATTAAATGAGCCAAACACATTTGCGGCCTTTTCATAGACTGCTCTGTTAGCCAACGATGCAGCTTGCAAACAAGCAGAGCCAAACGGCGCAATCTGCTCTCAATTAAAGACCTATTTGTGTGAACACTGCCCGCTCGCTCGCTATCTCCTCCGCACCAGACGAAAAAGAAATTGACCTGTCTCTTTAAACGAAGCGCTGTCCTCTCCATTAATGTCAGCCTCTGAGATACTGCTCCAGTGGCTTTGTGGTCAGCAGCGATAAGAGTCAACAGTGTAAGTGCACACTTTCCCTGCAGTGGCCAATCATTAACCGGAGGAGCTGCTGTTTCAAGGTCTTTAAATACCAGGTGGGGGAAAACGAGATACAACAGGATGCTATTTCCACAGCGACTGTGTTTACGCCTCTGCAAATGCAAAAGAAGTGCAGAAACTGATACATATTGCTTGTTCTGGATGTATTTGAATCACATTGTACAAAAAAAAAAGTTCTTTCCAACATTTTTGAGATAGAGTAAAAGATAACTCAGATGACCTCACAGTTTGCTCATGGTGGTTGTTCTGTTGTTGTGTGAGTCAGCTCCTCTCTCTCTCTTTCTCTCTGTCTATCTCTCTCTTTCTCTCTCTCTCTCTCACCGACACTCTCTCACATTCACACTCTCCAATTTCTCCTCCTTGCGTGCTGTTTTTTAATGGGAGGGTTACACAGCAGCAGATGGCTGTTTCTCACTGCCAGGAGAACCTGTCCTCAAGGCCAGATCGCCACGTGGAGCGAAGTTGGAGGTGAACTTCAGATAATCTTGGTCATCCTATGAAACTATTTTTTAAGTCCTCTGCTGTACAAGTCATCACTGCTTGAATAGTATCTCTCTTGACTTACTACCAAAATTATAATACTGGCACCTCACACCTTAATTCAGGTCTATTTGTTTTAAATTTGAATAACTCAACCTGCTGCAGCTTATCAGCCTGCTTCCACGTTTAGGCATCACCACGCAGAGCTCACTATGGATGAGGGTTTCCACGAAACATCTGCAGCAGTTTCATTATGAATGTTTCAGTCATTTACTAACTGACTAAGCTATGCACCAAATATTTTCCAAACAGCTTATTTTATTCTATTTTAACTTCATTGTATTAGCCTGATCCATGCTGTGTACCCCTTCTTTACGGCGTAATGCAAAGCCTTAAAAGCAGGTTAAAGACTTTTTTTCTTAATCCTTATCGTGTGGTGCACTGGTGGTCAAGGGGCCGATGTTGGCAGTGAACATAGTCCCAAAACAGTGGTGGAAGTAGCATGAAAATCCTTTACATGAAGGGAATTTATGCAATAAGCCCCTTCGTTTTAGCTGATTATCAACACATTTTGCTATGCTGTGGTGCCGACTGACAGATCCAAAGGGGAATATTATGCCATAGTATGGGGCTTTTGTATAAAATTAAAGTTTGTTTTCTCAGGCTCAAATCTCCTTTCTGACATTGGTAGTTGATGGTATAATTCTGTACTTTCCATACCAATAATATTACCAGATGTTTTTTAGGCTTTGCTACCAAAATGCCCCAATCTCAGCTGGTTTTGTGGTGCAATAACATTTTGACTGTCCCGTAGCACAAAATGACCATCAGATATCTGCGGGTTGCTGATCAGTACAAATGACTCAAGAATAACTTTGCCAGGTGCTGAGATTCCTGGCTTTCAAAGCTCACTCTCCAGCTCATGGAATGAAAACTTCCCACCTATCCTGCCCCGACCGCCTGCCAGTATTTTCAGCTGCTCAGCAATGGAGCACCACGCCATGAGCAAGTGACCAGCAGCACATTTTGCAAAGCAAATGACCAAGGAGTATTATATTTTAGTATTTTGCATTATTATATATCTCTTCACTAGACATTACATGTTGGATCTCTGCTGCTGTAGCTAATTCATCTCTATTACTTCTTAGTTATAATTTCTCGGTCACTAATAGACGTCAATAAAAGTCACAGATTACTTAATGCCCGTTTTATTTTAACATAATTTTAACACCTTTGTTATAGGCCTGAAGTGCACTACTTACAAAGGAAAGTTACGTATTGCTAAGCTAAGTAAGTTAAGTTAAAAAAAAAAAGTTTTCAGTTTCACAATTTCAACGGTTGTACATGGATCCGGTATTGGTTCTATATCTGCTGTATCTATTGCACATCTGGTTTTGCAGTGATACTCTGATTGTTCTCAGCTCCTGCAGAGCAAGACAAATCACACAGTGTGGTTGATGAAGCATCTGAATTTCCAAACCCAGATGGGTTAAACTGGGTGTGACCTAGTTTTGAATTCTGCTAACACTGTTCAGTCTCTTTGTCTGTGAGGAGACTGTCCAAACTTTGCCCATTACGTTTTAAAACACACAAATATAAGAATTACAAAAATATCATCTTTGTTGTGCAAGGCAACAAACAAATAATTCAATGTAAACACATCAGCCTGCCTTGTTGTATATAACACATCACTGGCCATTTTCACATTAATTGCATAGTGACCAATCACAAAAGAAACATGAACATGTAACAGGCACTGAACAGCTGTTTAATGAATGGTAACTGATGTGAAACTGTACTGACATCTGACATCATGAGTTCACATACTATCTCTATTAGCCTTGATGAAGTGCCCCTATTTCTTTGGATTTCCAGCTGTACAAGATGGAGACAATTTTAGAGTTTCAGCCTCCGCCAGCGATGAACAATGTTTCCCCGGGGAAACACACAGGGTGAAGGCGAAACTAGCAAAATGTGCAGCTATATGTGGGGAACTTTCAACCAAGTTATTGAAGAGACTTAAAGAGACTGTAGTGCAGGAGAAAACCTGGGACGGAGGGTAATTGGGACCATGAACAAGTTCCACTCTCTTGTTCACATTTGAATGGACAACTCAAGAGATCAGTGAGAGGACAGTGGGTGGGTCTTACTTGCTCCTCCCCTATTCCATCATAATCTTACTCCAGGGAACGACGTTATTCTACATAAACAAATTCAATAAAGCTAACGACCTGGTGATCCTCAGAGGAGCTTTTCCTTCACATTGCTGCCTAAATAGCTTCTGAATGCTTAAATTGATGGGGGAAAAAATAACCGGTTCTGAAAAGATGACCCAGGATGATGATGGTACACCATGTGAAATCAGTGGGTATGGGTTTAGTTACAGATGTAGATACAGTCAGCCTAGAGTCACTATTTAGTCCTAAAAAGCACTAATTCTTGGAGTTTACCTCGTTAGCAAAACCTCGAGGAATCAAATTCTGAAAATGGAGGAAAATAGCGACTTTCAAAGCAAACCATCTGCGTGAGATGAAACAAATCTATGCCTGAATTCAAATTGAATTCTGAGGTCTCATGTGCTGCTGATCTAGCAACAGAGAAGGAGCATCTTTATCTCTGTGACTGATTACAGGCTCCAGGGCCCAGCCACTGAACATGTGCTGCTGATTAACACCAAAGTGGGAGCCTGTCCAAATAACACACTTATTAATGATTAACTTCTTTGGTTGTTCAGAACAGTCTGAAAGGTAGCACGATGTTCTGAGTATTGGACAGGGTTGAGATGGAGGGTTAATTAGAAATGTAACGGATGAGCAGTGAGGCATAGTTTGACTCTGCCACCTTCCCCAATGCCGAAAATAAATAAATTAGAATTTATTCAGATATTTTGGAATCACTGACACTGTTCGCTTTTCTCATGGGAAATTGGAAAAAGAATTAATCATGAATGTTACAAGTAAGCCAACCACAGTGTTCCCATGTTTAATGTTTAGCCTTAAACAATGGGTGTGTATCTTAACTTACTCTGTGCTCAGGTGACACCTTCAGGGCTTTTGTAAACTCAAAAGCTGTGAAATCAATGAGCTCCTTCCAACCCATAGTATTTATCTAATTGTGTGCACAGCAGGCAACCTGTAGAAAATCACACAACCCTCGGGACCTCTGAAATAAAACGCACTCAGCGTTTACAATAAGCACTTATGTCAACAAAGAGAAGCTTCAAGATGGAGGAAATGCAGCGGCCAGAGGAAACGCAGTCAACTCAGTGGGGACTGTACCCCCTGTTGATAGGAAGATAACCCCTTAACTTACCCTTTACCCCCATCAATAAAGTTAATGATGATCACATGGTCTGTTCTTTCAGTTTTTCTGTGTTGTGCATATGCATTAATCTGTAAACTGAAAACTGAATTAATCACCTTGTGTGTGTGTGTGTGTGTGTGTGTGTGTGTGTGTGTGTGTGTGTGTGTGTGTGTTGAGAAAGGGTGAGAATATCAATTTTCCTGTATGTAAACGTGCAGGAATTCTTCAGCGGATGACCTCGTTTGTTTTGAGTTGACCACACAGTCCATGTGCCGTGTGTGTGTCTGTGTGTGTGTGTGTGTGTGTGTGTGTGAGAGAGAGAGAGAGAGAGAGAGAGAGAGAGAGAGAG
>OMLF01013970.1:0-10674 GCA_900302615.1 Holocentrus rufus | reverse complement strand
TCAGGAGGATGGGTGGGGTGAAGAGCTGCAGTAATCTGCTGGATTCACACAGGCTTTTCCACACCCTGCCTGAGGCTATGCCACACCAAAATACGCTGCCTAATCACCAGGTCAGGGGGACTGAGGCTGGGAGATAGTGGCATTGCGAGTTGGGACAGACTTGTGCCCACTATGCTGATGTCTGATTACATCCCATCATTAAAGAAACCATGACAGATGATTTCAGGCTGAGGCACAGTATTATTCACATATCAGGTTTACCAGACAGAGTGTGGACAAACGTGAGAAAAGCATAAGTTGACATACTATGTTCTATCAATACTATTTAAAAACTTTTGTTGGCTAGAATTTGTTATATTGTGCCATCAAACAGACCAGAGGTATTTGTTACCCATGGGCTCAGTTGGGGGTGTGTTCATTAAGCAGTGGGCTAACAAAGGGAGAAACTTTAGTGAGTTTTATTAAGTCTTTGAAATTTCCCTGCAAAACATCAAAGATGACCCCATATTTGCTCCAGAACTGCAGAGCAGAATCCAGCTGGTCATGACACACTCTTAAAAGTGCTATATAGTGATGTGCATTGGTGTTTTCAGGTTGCTTTATGTTCATTCTAGTTTGGAAGTAATAACAGACAGGCTAGCTAAGTTAAGACCAGTGCTATGCAGACAGCCCCCTGTAAACTAGCAGCGGCAGTCCCTCCCCAGCAGAGTCAGTAGGGAGTCTGTGCTGCTAAATGTTCAACGTCAGAGGGACGATGGTGGAGGGCTGGTAAAGATGGCGGCGCTCTCCGAGGATGGGAGGTATGGATTGAATTGTGGCCGACAGAGCGCAGACAGAGTCACCGTTTTGCACGTAAAACTGACAGAGACAGCACTGAGAGCGATAGAGAGCTACCAAAACTGTAAGGTGAGTGAATCATCGTTTTTTCCAGGTTAAATCAGGAGTGTCTGCTGACACGGTTTGTCTCAGCTGGTAAGTTAAGCAAACTGCCACGCACAGCTAAGCTACTAGCTAAGTTGTTGGCACGGCAAGTTTCTGCTGACCAGCGAGCTTTTTTGAACCAAATCATCATTGTGTTGCGAAATGCATTCGCAGAAGCCGAGAATATTACTTCGACATCATCCTCTGGCTAACTTTTAAGAACTGTCAAATGTTAATAACCTTAAAAAATCTGTTGGTAAACTTAAACGCTTTGGTTAGCCAGTGTTAGCACTGAGCCTCCTCTGCTGTGCTGGCCAGCCAAGTCCATTTTTTTTCTCTCTCGCCAAAGTACTTTGACCAAAGAAGGAAAGTAGTAACTTAATATCGACGGTTAAAGTAGTCACCAGAATAATCATGTAAATCGCATATTTGTGAAATATACATTTTACTAATTCAATAATTTAAGTGTTTTAGGTAGATAACGACGTGGACAAACGTTAACTTAATTGACGATGTTGCATTTTCGTCAGGGGCAGTGTGAAATTTTTGAAGAAATGAATGACAATCATATGTTAACTGTACTGTAAGTAACTAACCTTTCAGGCGTATTGGTGAACGGCCAACTTGCTGTATTATTACAAGTTGCAACTGGTTTGCCATTTTCAAAACCAACATCACCTGGCAGGGATGAAACTCATCCAAATTTGACTCCCGAGTTGAATTCCTTTTATAATCATATATCAGTCGAAAGATTTCAGTCCATCAAGCTGCCACATTGCGGCTAAAGGATGCATAGTCATAGTGAATGAGCGAAGGCCTCAGCGGTTTACATGTGAACAGTACTTTTTATTCACACGATTATGTTTGGCTTATCCGCGAAATTGTTAAAAAATTTTAGGCTGATGTATATTCCCATTTACTTCTGGTAATGTGAGCAAAGTAACCTAGCGTGACTCTATGCAGCCACAAGTATGTGAAATTTGATACCCACTACAACCTGGATTTAGAAATATATGAATGTGTGTGTTTGTGTGTGTGTGTGTGTGTGTGTGTGTGTGTCTGTGTAGTCATGTAATATGTATTCATGCATTTTTTTTTCTTTAACTCTCAACAAACTACTTCAGCAGATCTCTATTTCTGCCCCGAGCTGAATACCACTAGTCATTATGAAGCATTTAAAACTGGGTGCACTTATGGCACAGTGCATACCTGTGGAGATTAAATATAACTAGTTAATCTTGAGCTCTACAAATAGTATTACCTTGCTGAAGTGCAACACAGGTGAAGTAAGCCGAGGGGACCTCTGCAGGCTGAGGTGCAGAGGCCAGAAGCCAAAGCTACCTGAGGTTAACTGTGCCATCAACAACACTGTTACATAATACACACTAGGCCTTGGTCTCCTCTCGGGGTTGATGTAGCCTAGCATGGGACCGCAATGTTCAGAGGTCTCTGTGACAGCTTTTTATGGCACATGGGGTGTGTTTGTATATATACACCAAGTTAATCATACATGAAACTGCCCTTGCTCATTGTCAAACCTGTGTAGCTAAATACAGATAACACCTTGAGTGAAATTCATGTATGAAATATGGTTTTAGTCTGATGGCATAATACTGTTTGGAAGATTGTTGCAGTGCTACCCCTGACTGTATCTGACAAATGGCATGGCTAAGCTAGCCATCGCTAAGTTGGAGGAATTCTTTTGTGACAGCCTCTGCTACAACCTTATTGGATGTGGTAATGTTGGTCCATACGCCACATTGAACGGCAGCCTACCATCTCTTGCTGACTGAGCAGCCAAAACTGCCTGCTTTTTGTTTCTCTCTCACTCTGTGATGTGTGTGGGGGCTGAACTAGTCCCTGTAGTGTGGAAGCTGGCTAACTTTGTCTCTCTGTGGTGACGTGAAATGTGATCAGAACTGTGTGTGTGTGTGTGGACTGGTCGGTGTGCAAGTGTATGTTGGGGGAAGGGTTGACGGGTGGTGGTGGTTTGTGTATTGGGGGTATCTTTGGTTTGATCCGTAAACTTCAGTCAGTACCTAGGAGGAGTAATTTAGCACACCGAACTAGCATTTGTGAAATGTGGTGGAATAAGATTCAGTTCAGACTGCTAAAAATCTTAATTGCAGCCTTAATTATTCTGGCCTTGTTTTGTGTATGAGTTATATTTTCACAAGTTCATTTTCCAAATAGCATTCTTGAGCTTCAGAAATGCAGAGAGGCTGTTGTTAATAAAACTCCACATTCCATGTGAACCGGTTGACACAAGACTTTAGAGGCCTGTCATCTGGCCAACTGGTTCTACAGCTGAGTGAAGAAGTAGGGAGTCTTGAGCATGACCCTCCTAATCTGTAGTGCAGCAGAAGAGCCACTGCATGTTTGTGGCTGTCCACTCCGTTTCAAGTAGCCACCAATGCAGGCCTTCAAACACTGCACAAAGCAAGCAGAAGCTTCAAAAATATCTTCCTCAAAAAAGCCACCCATTTCTGATGCTGTGCGAGTTCCAGCACTCAGATGTCCTGGAAGTTAATGCTCCAAAAGAGAGCTTCTGAACCACTTTAAAGGAGAAATGGGTAAAGTTGCTAACTCATTCTGCCTCTTTTTATGTTCAAACGCAAGGCTCTGCTGCTTCTTAGGCCACATGTTTGAGTTTTGCCATGTGAGTCTAATAGGTGTAACATGTCCTGCAGGTTTTGGGCCAGTATTGCCATGAATGCCCTTTCTGTAGCCGCTATTTGTGACCTCTCAGTCAAGTCTGATTATCCTGATAAGCCTGCACTTTTCCACCATGGTGATAAGGGGTTAAAATGTGTTTCCCTTCACTTTCAGAATGTACCTTCTTTGCGGCCAACAATACAATTCAAAGGACTCCAAGGCGTAAGTACTTTTTCCCTTTGGGGGTAATGGGTGGGAATGTGGATCATATCCCAAACTATGAATACTTTGTGGGGGGATAGGCTAAACCTGTTTCTGTTCCAGATTCATCAGAATAAATTGCAGATGATCGCATCACTTAATTTTGCATCAATAAATGACAGGTTTTTCATGTTTTGTGTGTTTTTATGCAGTGGTATACCACACTTGTGTAGAGATTCATCAATACAGATTTCTTGGAGCCCATTAGAATACTGAGTACTTGATGAAATTGATTAGTTGATCCAAGTACTGCTTAATTCACAGTAATTTACACTACATAGAATTTGCTATTATAACAGTCCTATAAATAAGTGCATTAATTGTGTTACCACCTGACAATTGTATAATAGTCCTCAGTCTAAAATAAATAAGTGAATGAATGACAACAATGAAAAATATAGAGCAACAGAGACCAGAAGATATACCTTGACATATTCTTAGCAGTAGAGTTTATTTACAATATGTTAAAGAGATGCAGAAGTGCAGGACATCACGTGTAATGAAATGGAATAGTATTTATCTTGTAATGCCAAGGCTCCTCTTTTTAAAATGTATATGCTACGCCTGTTCACTTCTTCAATAGGCATTATTAAATTATAGTATCAGGAGATGTTTTCTCTCCCACTGGATAAGTTTGATATTGCGTCAAAGAATATGTCATTAAAGTATCAGTATCACGGTAGTTTAATTTTCTGATTCGCTTACAAGTACTTCGATGCTGCGTCAATGCTGATCCATTACTGTCAGTGCACGTGTAATTGTTTATAGTTTAACTGTTTAACTGTTTAGCATTTTTTGCTATGTAAGTCACACCCTCGATTGCACTTTGTAGTTACTGTAGCCCCTCTGAGTGATACTAAACTCTGTGGTGCCATTTTTAAAAAGCTTCACCCAACAAGTAGTGGAAAACGTTTGCAATTATTTATCGCGTTTAAGACAACTTTTGAATAGAGACCTACTGGACTAAAAATGAAGGATTAAACAGGTGGCAATGCCTATGTACCTGACAGCATGAAGGATACCCTGTTACCCCTTTTACACTGACCTAAAACTCCACTACGATCTGGGACCTGAGCCCAGTGTAAACACGTTAACCCGACATTTTAGTCCCATGCTCTGAACTCTGCAACATCCTGGGTAATTATCGGTCTCAGCTCAGACATGCTCTACATTTTTGGGTAGGCAATACAAATCTCATTGTAACTTCAACCTATATAAGATGATAAATTGCTAAAAAAAAAAAATCACCATATTTTGGATTGGATCCTGACTTATGTTCATAGTGTAGCTGTAATGAGACGCTGCCGGGCGGGACGTTGGAGAAAACACTGTCACGTTTCAGTCAGTTTGGATGATGGTAACAGCACTTAACCTAGAGGTGAAATATGCAGTGAAAAACGTGCTACTTGCAACTTGCAAGTAGTCCCAACTTCCACATGTAAAACCTGTGCTTGGTGTAACAAAGTGGTAAAACAGAACTCCTAAAATCTTTACACACACACAAACAAATGTTTTTCGTCAAAGAATTTCAATTTGAAAACTATTGATTGTGCACCACAAGGTCTATTTAGCTGAGCCATGAAAATACAATATTTTCACCCTGTGCATTCAAAAGGGTGTAGCTTTCATCATTGAAAAAACATTAGTTGACTGACTATGACACAATGCGAATAGCGATTCCATTGGTTTCTTAGTTGCGTTTCGTCTAACATCGCTATTTTTGATGAATTAATGTACTTAAGGTTTGTTGTATTTTCTGTACTCTCATGTAGTGTATTTGGCAAACTGTTCACACACTTACTGCAAAGTGTCACTCTTCTCCTCGTGTCTATAAATACTGCTCTGCCATCCTCGCTGTAGCAGAGCCCACGATATAGAAACCACCTTAAATGCACACATACAGTCTCTCCTTAGCTGTTCAGACCTCAAAGATCCTCCTGTGTCATGCTAGCTCCCATGCTGTTCACATCACACCCTGTAGCTCAGATGCAGACTCTGCCAGAGGTATGTACATACACACACATTGAACTGTAAGGGGATCTGCTTACTAGACCATGAGAGCGGAGGCCTAGTTGTGGAAGGTGTTTTCACAGATGGTTTTGTTTAGCATATGGCTGCCCTCTATTCGGAAATTAAAATAAATTTCTACAACAGCCCACCTTAGCCTCATTCATTGCCTCTTGCTCTTTCTAGGATTAACGGATTGTGACGTGAAGTTGCACCGAGTCATTGATTTATTCTCCATGTTTGTGTGAACCTTTTTACAGCGCATTAAAATTCCCAGGACGGATTCCTCCTCAGACGCCTTCCAGAATTTTGACTTTTACTTGTCTAACGTGGGCAAGGACAACCCTCAGGGAAGCTTTGAGTGCATCCAGCAGTATGCAACAAGGTAATGGAGGGGTTGATGTCAATCACCGATCAGTTGAATAACCTGTTTGTTAAGCAGTCTAGGTTTAGTCTATGCCAGGTTTCTCTTTTACCAAACATTGCCTGGAAAGTAATCCCTCTCTGCCTCTGTGTGTGTCCAGCTCGGGAGCCTCACACCTGGCATCGCTGGGGACAGTACAGAACAAGGTCACAGTCTGCGCCACCAATGACTCCTACCAGGTGACCCGGGAGCGCATGACCCAGGCTGTGGAGGATACACGTGAACGTGGGACCAAAGTCATCAAGCCTGGGGGCCAGTATAGAGGTACTGCCCTCTCACTTTATCTCTAAACCCATTCGGCCTCTCACCTGCTGCTTTCACTGCTGAATCCCAAGCAGGGTTTTATCTCCATGCCTCTCCTCTCTTTTCAGTCTTAGTCCCTTCTTAAGGGACTAAATAGGTGAAAACTTACGGCTTGCCTACATTCAAAACCATCATGATAGCTGACTAAGACATTTTGCCATTTCAGTCTTTTCTAGATTAGCACTTTGACTGATAAGGGCCAACAGAGGCAGATGAAGCTATTTCTGTTTTATTGACAGAGCCTGCCAAAATGCCACAGAAAGGGCTGAAGTCTTAGACTCCCTCCAGGGAGCACTGCTCCCATTTAGTACATACCACTTGTAAACAATCCAAGATTTGCTCTGCCTGCACCCTCCTTCACTTGATATACACAAACACAACAAACACATGCGGACCAGTCCGCTGTCCACTGCGCCACTCAGCGCCTGGATTGGGGTCAGGCAGTCAGAGAAGTAAAAGTAATCTTGGATAATCTAATTTGGCTTGTCGCTCTCTCACAGCCTCACCCACATGTCTTATCTAACTCAGCAGAGATAGGGCAAGGATTGTGCAGTGTCACAGCTTCTGTTGATGTAACGTCCCATGCCAAATTTGGCTCTTAACTCACTGATGCCAATTTCTCCCGTGGTATAACAACAGATTTAACCTTTCACCGGAGAGAGCTTACTGTCTGACTCTTGCACAACATCCAAGAGGTTTGATGCTGATATTCTGTTTGGCCCTAAGGGTATCTAACAGTTAATGGCTTTGTAGGATAATCAGTTTATCATCATAAGTTCTTATTTTTCATTGTTTTTTGTTGTTGATAATGCAACTTAAATCTAAGGCTTTGTCATTGTAGTGTTTGGTAGTTACAGCAGCCTGACCTAGGGTTGTTGCACTGCGCTTGAAAAGCTGCAAACATTTACGCTAAAGCCTCATCTGCAACGGCCAAAATATTCTGTTTCTTGAACAATAAATTCTTATAGTCTAAATTAATTATTTATCTGAATAAAAACACATGTATTCACTATGCACGGTATATCTCAGCTGTAGTTTGCTAGAACCTCCTCAGATGTCAGGTGTCACTTTTGGCTCAGGCTTCAGGCTCTCTCCAGAAACCTGAAAAGTCAGTTAAAACCTCCTCAGGTCTGTTTTCTGGCCCTCGGGGAGCTATTTGCATACACCGGCCCAGATGGAAACTGGGAAACGAGAGGAGCAGCAGAGAAAATAGGCGGGACACGGGCATGTAGCTGCTGGTTTGGAGCGAGCACCTTATTAACCAATGCAGAAGGGGCCTTTAACTTCTCTCCTTTAACAGCCTGTAACTTGTCTTTCACGGGACCCTGCTCAGTTCCTGTCATTAAAAATATAGTGACACCAAATGTATCAAATTTAAACATACAGATCAACATCAGTGTGTCTGTCATAAGATTTAAACGGGCTATTAAATTGCCATACTGTTGCCTTGATTAACCCCCGCTGCAAGTCAACAGGCAAACTGTTTCTGAAGGAGAAATCGTACTACCAGCTGGTGCAAGTTATTCACCTGCGGCAGTCTGTCATCAGCCTGTGAGACAACGAAAACACTGAGCGCTTCCCCACCCCCTCAGATTGCTCTTAGTCTCTCAGCATTTAGCCAAGGAGGGCAGCAAGTTTTTCTCTCCCTCTCTAACCTTAATCTCTTAAAGAGCTTTAGAATTTCATAATGGCTGGGAAGCGGTATGGGGAAATGTCAAGGCATCCTGACTAAGCACATGGCTTAGCAACACAGAGCAGAGGTGTCCTGGATGCTTGATGATCTTGACTCTTCCATGTAAATCAGGTCCTCCAAAGTAGTCTCAGTGGTTGCATTTCAGAGAATTGTACTCCATTTCAGAACATGCCTACTTGTAACTGTTTTCCTGTATGGAAATTATTACTATAATGATAGTCAATTTTTTTTGTGGTTCTCTGTCAGGCAGTAATTATTGTCAGGAAACCGAGTCTTTTATTGAATTCAGTGACTATGTTGAATTGAAATATGAGGAAATTCTAATAATTTTGCCACTTTTGCCATCTCAGCCTGGTTCCCAAGGCCCAGTGGAGATTGGGTCTGATTTGTTTATCAAATGCATTTTTCTCAGTACAGGCAGACAGAGAAATTTCTTCTCTGTCTGCAGAGAGGCCTGTTTGTGTAATCCAGCCAGGCAGGGACAATGGATGGTATGAACTTCTTTCCCCCTGTATTTTTCTACTGGGTGAGGTTGCTGGCAGGGACTTGATGTGTGCGATTTGACTCCAGGTGTTTTTTGGGCAGGTCCTTTGGCTCCCATTGTTGTTGGAAGTTATGAGGGGTCATGGCCCCTGCTAAGTGTTGGTGTCATTTTGAAAGATATGTGATGACCCGGGGTAGATTAGTGACCCAAACTTTGGTGCAGGAAAGGAGTGGATTCCCCTGATGTGTAATCTTCTTGTACCTTCTGGCTTAAAGGAAAGCAAGTCCAGATCCGAAAGCCGGCACCATCAGCCCCAGAGGTGGTTCCGGAACGCAAGAGGTCCACACCCATCAACCCAGCCAACACCATCCGCAAGTGCCTTTCCAACAATCCTGTGTCCCAGCGGCCGTACCGGGACCGCATCATCCACCTGCTGGCGCTTAGGTCTTACAAAAAGCTTGAAGTGCTGGCCAGGTTACAGCGGGACGGGATCAGCCAGAAGGACCGCAGCTCCCTTGGTACCACTCTGCAGCAGGTAAACGGGTGCAGAGGGTGTTGCCTGCAATTCTAGGCTATGAATGAATATGAATGGTCATTGTGAAGGTT
Organism: Holocentrus rufus; assembly: GCA_900302615.1. NCBI lineage: Eukaryota > Metazoa > Chordata > Actinopteri > Holocentriformes > Holocentridae > Holocentrus > Holocentrus rufus. Next base: position 1,320 of record OMLF01013970.1, on the reverse strand, counting down.
TGCTGGAGTTTCTGGTGGACGAGTCGTCTTCTTTAAGGGCAGTTTTTAGGCCTGATTGCTCTTTGTCAATATTTAGAAAACAGTTGTAGGGATAACAAGCCAACCAATGATTTGTATTGACAAAAGCTGATATTTGCTCTCTGCATATGTCACTAGCAGTTAAGTGGTTTAACTGAAGTGTCTGTCATGCCCCTTGCCCTTCTCAAACATTAGAGCACAGTATGCAAATCACTCTGAGAAACTTCTGTTCCCAGCACAAAGACTTCATTCACCACGACTGCGGCAAGAAACAAGCTACTGAGTCTTAAAGCATACATTTACATGCACAGATGTTTAGACAGCACAGGAAATGGGAGGTTTCTATGCGTGTCATACAACCTTTACCGAGAGAGTTCAGTTTTAACAGTGTGTCATCTGTTTGTGTCCATCTGTGTACGCACGCATTAAACAGGTGGCGAATCTGAATCCCAAAGACAACTCCTACTCGTTGAAGGACTTCATTTACCGTGAGGTCCAGAGAGACTGGCCTGGCTACTCTGAAGATGAGAAGACCCAGGTTGACAGGATCCTGGCACGGTACAGAAATGACTCTTTTGGCTCCAGAATGACACTCTGGGCTTCAGGACATAATCGCTTGAACTAATTAAGCAGGCACATGCATTTCTTTTTATGGAGTGGATTAATCGGATATGATTTTCATGCTTTTTCTTGGCTTGTTTATTTTATTGCCATGCACGTGAAAGAGTACTTGTGCATCTGGCAGCACCAAGAACATAGGTGCACAGCTTTCAGCCTCTAATATTTATTCTTATTATAGTTTATCTGCAGGACCCAATTTAGTTTATACATATCTCAGTGGATAATAAGACAAATGAAAAGGTCCCAAATGTAGAACAGACATCTGAGTACATTGAAGTAGACCTGCTAGCTGACCTAATGGAATAATGTTAATATAATTATTTTGTTTCGGAAGTCCCAGTGAAATAATAGTAAAGCACTGGCCCGTAACATTTCCTTTCTGTGCTCCACCTCCATCCCCCCACACCACCACCCTCTCCTTTGTCTAACAGCAAATTGGGTCTTCCTACTGAGGCACTTTCATCAAGCAGTTCTCCTAAAGATAACGTCTCCATATCCCCACAGGTAACCACACACACATACACACACACACATGCATATTCACACACTCCCAGTGAAGAAGCCAATTGTTCTTTTAAATGTCCACTGTGCTCTTGCAGAAGCGCCAAGCAGAGTTTGACTTCATCGATCCCTTGGCGCCTAAAAAGGCCCGCATCTCCCACCTCAGCAGTCGAGGGCCGG
>OMLF01013968.1:0-18988 GCA_900302615.1 Holocentrus rufus | reverse complement strand
GCGTCCCTGGCATCATGTTGTCGTTAACCACTTGGTTTTTAGATAGCAGTTGGAGGAATGGGTCCAATCACAACAAATGCACACACACACACGCAATCGCAACAACACACACAAACACAGATATGCATGGACACACACACATACACACACACACACACACACACACACACACACACACAAATACACACATTTAGCTAATTATGCCAACTAGTGGCTTGGGAGAACACGTTCTCTGTATTCTGTATTTAGGGAACAGCGAGGAGCTTTGAAGGAGAGCCGCAGTGCCTCTTTGATGCTGCTTTTGTTTTCTGTTTGTGTGGTTTAATAATTTAATCAAGCCAAACGTCCTCCTTCTCTCTGTAACTGTCTGTTGGTGGAGGCTAATTACTCTGCAGATTGTTCTCCTGGTGCTAGAGATGGGAGTTTAGATCCAGAGGGGGGGCTGTGCTGATGGCTGTAATTTAACAGTGTGCTGATGGGCTAAGCTGTCTGTCGACCGCTGTTTTATTGTTTTGGGAGGCTGCTGACGAGCTACTATTCTAATACACACCATCTGATGAGGATGCCTGCAATGTTGTGGTGCAGTCTTTCCTTTCCATTCACCTTGGAGACATCTATCTATCTATCTATATATCTATCTATCTATCTATTTATCTATCTATCGCAGTTGGCTTTTCTCTGGTCTTTATCTCTAATCTGCTAAAAAAATAGCAATCTAATTTGTCTACTGTAGGATATCAGCCTTTTTGACATGAGGCCTCATTCACTAGTATGTACATAGAAATGTTCTTATAAGTGCATGTGCCCTTCTTTTGTGCACAGAATTGCACAAATTAAGTGCACATGTACTTATTTTGTGCAATTTTGTTAGTGAGTCAGAATCTAAACTGACAGGCACATGCCTGCAATTGGTAATTAGCATACTATCACACTCCCATTTTTCTATATAAGGAAATCTCTTTGAGAGGTGCAGCAGTGGAGAGAGCTGTCACGTCATAGCAAAGAGGAGAAATATGGGCCTTGATGGTAAAAAAAAAAAAAAAAAAAGAAGAAAAACTTGTGGTGATAAGTGAATGATAGTTTCAGTGGTAGAAGCCAGAAAAAGCAGATTTAGCTGGTAAACATGTCATTGGCACAACTGCCCGGATAAAATTTCTGCAGCCACAGTTACATGTTGCTACACATTGTCTCTGTTTGCCCTCCTTTCCCTCTATCACAAAACTTTAAACAGGGTTTGATTAAATTTTCCTTCGCTGCTTTCATTCAGCAAGAACCGACTGCCCTGCCGTGGTCTTGAAGATTTCAGACCCCCGTCTAGAGCTAAACCAAATCGAGGAGCTGATTAGATTTGCATGCTGCTGGCTCTAATTAGCATTCATGTAACCAAATCAACAGGCAGACTAGATTAGCACTTACAACTCTACTGTAACATGTTACACTACGGGGGATGAACATGTCCACACTGTACTGTGTGATGCTTAAAGTACACTAATGAACTGGCCATGTGTTTGAAAGTTGGGGTGGGGAGGCAGGAGCTGGGGTTGTCCTTTCAGTACGGACAGAACCAGGGGTCACTCAATTTGTTTCTGGTCTTATTCTCTTGTTTATGATATTCACAGTTCACTGTATCTGCAGGGCTTAGCTCTATGGAGGCAGTTTGTGACTCACAGGCATTAAGCAGTTGAGCCACTATCATGTGTTTATATGAACTCATTTGAGTCAATAAAGTTTTTCCGACTGTAACAAGCTACCGGAATTTTGCTTCAGGCAGCAATGAATATAGGAAAGCAGTCTTTAGATGCAGCTGATCTAATGAATGATACAAATTGTTCTGTGGGTAACAAAATGATTACAAGTGGAAATGAGTGATTAGTTATTTCTGCTAGTGGAAATTTCACTGGGTTTGTTTACACAGGCACAGACAAGTTTGCTTTTGGAAAATTTGGTATTTTATCATTTTCTTCATTTAATTTCATCCAGTTAAAGTGAATAAGGATATGAACTGAAATCATAACTCTCTGGTGAGCTAGCAAGCTAAGTGGCTACATCTAGCTAGCATTACTTTTTTGGCTTACTAGAGCTCCATTTAGCAGCCTAAGTAGTTTAAAGAAAACTCCAGCCTGAAATGTTAAAACAGGGACTGGTGATTTACACTGTGCTGCCATTTTATTGTTTCATTTTTGTTATTCTGTGGGCTGCCAAAGGTGAATGCAGCGTCCTCAGTGAGAGATATTCTTAGCACAGCTACAGTGGCATTTAATAATCATAATAATAATGATAATAATAATAATGATAATAAAATGAAATAAAAAATAAGTCAACCGTCTAAAATAGAAACGTTGACTGTCAGGTTTTAATGTCAAGCCCTAAACATAAATCAGCTAATGACTCACTGATTTGTAGCAATGTTAAACAAACATACAGGAAGAGCTCACTTTTTTCTCCTGTTCAGCTCCATTGTAGCTTCGCTGCATCACATTTGGTGAGTTTACCAGCGGAAAACTCAACAAAAATCAAGGTAAATCATCAATCCCTGTTTAAAGAGTGTTAATGTGCTTTTGGCTGGCTATTTCCTTTAAGCCACCTCTGGTAACATTTTCCACCAGGCAAACCAGTTGTGCCCAGATGTGAACCCCGTTATGCATGTTATGCTTGCCTGTTTGACACTGATGCATATTCTTAAACCAGTAGGCATATCTGCTTGCACATCAAAAACAGAATTTTAATTTGATTAAGGCAGTAATGCCAGTAAGGCAGAGTCTGTACCAGGATATATTGAGAGCTGATTCTTACCAATATCTGTCATGCACAACTGCTTGTAGGATGTATGAGGGCTTTGTCTTTTTGTTGACTAAACCCCTGTAGCATCTGAAGCTAGCAGCACCAGTATGTCGTTCCATCTTAAGCCAAATTGACTCATGTAGTGTGCATTTTCAAGTGCCACACCATTATGCAGGATAAGTTGGGATATGTTTGATAGTGGCTTGATGGGAAACAAGTGTGTGTATGTTTTTAAGGAAATTCCAATTAGTTCTCTCTGGAAATGGAAATAAATAGTTTACTTCAGTCAAGATTATTATAGGGAGTTGTTTATTATTTAATACATGAGGAAAACAAACTATGAGCGATCAAGAACTTAATGGAAACTAGTTTTATTGTTGTACAATTGTTTGTTATAACTGCACATTGTTATATTGTGACTGTTAATCACAAAATATCACATCAGCATCATTACGTATGGACACAAAGTGACCGAGCTTTCACTAAAAATGAAAATTTACTTTAAAATGTTATGTTTGGCTATTTATTAGGCCCATTCATGAAACATAAATATACATTTTAGATCATTAATGACATGCTCAAGGTAAAAGACAGCCTGCTTGATTGCAATAAATAATAATGTAATAAACATATCCACTTTGGAATGTTTGAAAAATGCGAAACGTTCCAGGGAGACAGAATGCGCAGAAACACTCTCACGACATGACCATGACGTCAATAAGCATCCATTACAAAGCAGTCAATAAGCTGGAACAACGATTATCATTATGACTAGTGTTGTCTACAAGTCCATTTTGTGGCGCTTAAAAATGCGCATCTAACTAATTTATCCAGCTAGCCAGAGGCAGACAAACTGCCAAACACAACAAAACAGCCGTCAATACAATTCAGCCTCCCGAGTCCAAAGCATGAATGAACCTTTTTGTAGAGATGTCATGGCAGAACAAACAAACACAGCTGCAGTTAACACATGATGTTTGATTCAGATGTGCCCGTGCTAATGATGAGGCACTGACAGAAGACAGAAATAATTAATTGTCCATTTCAGCGTAAATTAGTTTTGTGAGGCCAGTACACCTCAACATCAACATTTATGTCAACATGGAGGATAAGAGGGGTGACTACAGAGAGTTGATGGGAAAAATAGTTTGATTCACCAGATTAAGGCTGTTTTGCAGACACAGGGCCAGGAGAAGCTGCAGAGCCATTGCCTTTATCATTAACAGTGCAGTTAGGAAGCATAAGGTTACGTTCTAGTTGAGTTGTGTTTCAAAGCGCCATCTTACTTATTTTCAATGGAAAGGTACACTTGGTGCTTCAGACCTGCTCTTGTCAGCATGCAACAAGCCTCGCGTCTTTTTCACACTCAATAGTAGAAACCCCCTCTGCTTTGCAGGGCGTTTCCATCATGCTTAATAATCAACAAAAATTCACAGTATTTTCCAAGTTGAAATATTTTCAAATAACTGTTAAACTTGTGTCAGACATGCGCTCCCTACTGGCCAGCCGACTCTGATGCAGGTGTAGATGCCGATGCATACGCTCTGTGGTATTTTTCTGGCTTCAGTTGTTTGAGGCATTTTTTTTTTATTGAAGTGTTTAAGTCAGAGTAGCCACTTGACTTATACATTGTCAGGAAGACTGAGAGCTCATAAAAAAGCTCAAGTTGATTGTAAATTTAGTGCTCGCTCATTTTCTTTCTTAACAGGACTTACACTATAATTCCTTTTGCATTTAAATGCTCAGATGAAATTATTGCGGGCCTCACGGTGCTGCACCCCCCACGCCTGCCACCCAACCCTCCTCCCCTTTTACGGTCGACAAAACAGTCCGCACCTCCTCCCCTCCCTTGGCCTATTTGCATTTTCATCTTATTCACCGGGCCTCTCGCTTATTAATCTCAAATTGTTTGTGAATATGTGATTCCAGGGAGGCCAAGAAGCAAGGCGCGCTGTACTGACGGCTGTTGAGGGCTGTTTTGGTGGCTGTTGATTTGATGTCGCGGGGCTGCGGAGGGAGACGCTGTCAGTCTGTGCTCACAGCTAATGTGGTTAACTCAAGCCAATATGGCTTATGTTCTCTGTGTGCTGTCAGTAACATCGGGTGGTGGGCTCGCTGTTGGTTACATGCCGGCCCAAGGAGCATGCTGTGAGGAGAGACATTTATAGCTTCTGTAGTGGCAAGTGGGAGTGCACACACACACACACACACACACATACACACACACACACATACACACATGCTACACATGAACATACTCAGCCACGAATACACTCATAACGTATGTTATAATGTCTTGGCCTTGGAAGTGAACTGTGTGTGTGTGTGTGGGTGTGTGTGTTTGTGTGGAGATGGTCTTCTGTGATGGGTGTCGGCCCATGCAGGATTCTATCTCCCAGCAGCACCTGGGGTAGGTGGCATCTGCGCTCTACACCACCATAAATCAAGACTGCGGCCTCAACAGTGTGTGTGTATGTGTGTGTGTGTGTGTGTGTGTGTGTGTGTGCTTGTGGGTGTGGGTGCTCTCTCCATCTTTGGTGCCTGCAGGTGTATATCCAGAAGCAGAATGTCAATGAAACAAAGCAGCGGTTATTCAGACTTGGATGACTCAAATCTGTGTGTGTGTGTGTGTGTGTGTGTGTGTGTGTGTGTGTGTGTGCCGGGTCAGAGCCCCTGGGGGATCTAACTTCCTGTTCTGTGATACCTGGGTCTCATCTGCTATGAATGTTTCATGTCTCACTCACAGCAAACTGTTTTCAGTGCACAAGCACTAACACGCACACACACATAGTCACACACACGCGCGCGCACGCACACACACACTCACACACATCAGTAATACGCAAAAGTGTTTTTCTTTCACCACTGGAGATCACTTCAGAATTACTTTATCTTCACATAGATCATCTCTGAAATTAATTTTTGAGGGACGAGCTGTCCAGACGTTCTCCAGAAACATGTGGCTAGCATGGCCACTAATCAAGGGTAAGGACTGTGAAAAATGCTGTGCTACATTTATTGCAGTGTGAGTTCTGCAGTTTTTAATTCCTTCTTAGTACATAGTGTGTTTTGAATGGCCTTTTTTTTTTTTTTATTTCAACACCTGCACATTCTGGGGACGAAGCCAAAGAGGTGGTCAGGGAAGTGGCCGGCTATTCTTGAAATCGTCGACTGTTTCTCAAACACAAGAATGCGTTTGTTTGATTGTTTTTATGTTATGTTACCTTTATGACAGAAAGACAGGTTTAAGGGTTTTTCTGGGCTAGCATCCATACACCTAGCCACTTGGGAGGAGCTGGTAAATTTACTAAACATCCATTTGGTAAACACATGCAGTCTGTTCCATCCAAACAGGCACTTTGTTAACGTTGCATTCCTATGTGCAATAACACCGTCCCTGTTCAACTCAAGTGAGCTAATCAAATGAATATACTGTTGAGCTGCATGTGTTCCCAAATTTAAACCCTGACAGCACAATGTTAACTTTCTTTTAGCTGACGTTGTCTGTTGGTCAGTTGTAAACAAAATAGCTAAACTAACTAACCTAATGGTAGCTACGTCAGATAGCAGGGTTAGTCTAACTTTTTTATTTGTGATGATAGACACCAGAGTTACACAGTGTTGCAGTAAATGAAGCTGCAATGCTGCATTATTGAATTAAACTTTAAATATTATTCACTCAGTATATTACTGTATTTCTCCAAATTTTGATTCAGTCTCAGTTAACATTAACTCTCATGTTAATGTTCATTGGTCCAGTCCATGTCCTCGCTCTGCCATTTAAAAACAAAAATCCTAAAATTGCCGCCGTCACAAACAATTTTATTTACATCCATGTTCAAATTTACTGTATATGCACAGCACGGTTGTTCTCTTACAGAAGACTATCCCCCTGTCATAGATGCCTAGACACCTTAAGCAAAGTAAACTTTATAGGGATTCTCTCTAAAACATGATCCAGATTGGGGATCACAGTGTGATAGAGACACCTTACTGCTTTGTGCAGCCTGTGTGTGTGATATCTCCGCTGTGGCAGCAGCTCTGCTAGAGAGTGTTTGCTGAGAGTAAACAGATGTTGTTTGTCTTTCTGATGTCGAGATTTAGCATCTCCAGGGATGCAGCGGACCTGTGCTTTCCTCTTAGCTCACTAAAGGAATCAGGGATGGAAATAGCACAAACAGATGAACACTGTTTCACAACAAAAGTGAGACTAGGGTTTTCGAAACAGAAATGTTCGTGGACAATATGGTCTTGTGGTTGTATTCATTGTTGAAATAAAATACATACAGTACGCCCCAAAACAAAGCCAAGATGTTTTCTGTACACCAGTTACATCCAGACAACATTTTCATGTACACCAGCTCTTACAAATTTTCAGTGCTCTTTCTTCCTAATTTATTTATTTGGCTTTCAGTGTCATGGCACAGACACATACCACTAGGTTGAAGTTCATCTAATATGGGATTCAATTTAAGAACTACAGATGAAATTCAAATTGCATATGAGTTATTTCCTAATTGTCTCTTTGATTAATTGATGGAAGTCCCGAGATTTAATATAAGATAAATATAGCATTAATTAAACAGCATAATGGCAGCCATTATACCCTAATTGTTAAACGGTTTCAGATATTAATGGGCTGATATGAATAGTAATACTCACTGAGGGAAAACCCGCACATAGCACGAAGGCCCTATATATGCTATATAGCCAGCCTAATATAATGGATTTGATTATTGTTTCTGATACAGTGGGGACGCCTGTATAGATGATAGCAGGAGTGGTACATAAATAGCATGAAAAAGAGTGTTCCCTTCCACTCTAATCGTCCTATCATCGTTAGCCAACATACATCACTGACAGCCTATCTGTGCTGTCAAACCCTGAATCCCCAAGGAAAAGCCTGCCTCTGTGGCTACTGGATCTGGCAGAGCTCGCACCACTCCACTCAAATGAAAAGCATAAAATGTCGAGGACCAAAGGAATGAGGGAGGAAAATGAAGTGGGGGAAGACGCAGATAAAAAAGACAGAGAGGACTGGAAGTTTGGCGTATAATGAGCGGTTGGAATGTGGGGATTGCTGAATTAATCAGGCTGGTACAACTCATACAAAGTAGGCAGAATGCTTTTCATGTGACAAATGTGTAATTAAGAATGATTTTATAACCCCCCCCTCCACACACACACACACACACACACCCCTTGATGGACTAGAGGTGGGTGGGAGGAACAAAGCATTTTGTGTGTGTGTGTGTGTGTGTGTGTGTGTGTGCACGTGTGTGTGTGTGTGGGAGAGAGAGAGAGAGAGAGAGAGAGAGAGAGAGAGAGAGAGAGAGAGAGAGAGATGAGATGCAGGCTTTAATTACAGTCCTATTAGAATGACACCAGCGCCCATCACCCTCTGATACTGACTGATGCGATGGGATGTTTTCATTTTTAAGCTGAGCCTCTTTTTTTTCTCCTTTTTTTTTGTCTTTTTTGGCTTTGACATCACAGCAATTTTTTTTCTCAGCCAGAACATTTGGATTTTAGAGATTTCTGTTCATGCCCACAACCATAACATATTTATTTTGCTCCTTGAAAGAGCAGAAATAGTTGATTGTGGCCACACTCAGAGATTCAAACTTGCTGTAAATGAAGATGCGTCTGAACAAGGAAATCAAAGGTTAAACTGTGTTCAGCCAAAAGTTATCTCACAGCAAACACTGTGTAAAAATATTGCATCTCAAAACCTCAACATCCTCAGGGATTGCCCAGTTCCTTGTTCAAGCTCTAGCCATCTCCCATCTGGACTGCTGCAGTTTTTTACTGGCCACTTTGTCGAACTGCTCTCCTTCGCCTCTGCAACTCATCCAGATTGTTGCGGGCTGCAGTCCACCTTATCGTCAGCCTCCCCAAACTCTCCCATATTAACCCCCTGATGCACTCCCTCCACTGGCTGCCCATGGCTGCTCATATTGATTCCAAATCCTGCTGCCGGTGTATAAGGCTAATAAGGGAGCAGCACTGGAATACCTCAAGACTATGCTCCAGCGACACATGCCAGCTCTTTAAAACTACTGCCTGCTTAGTTTTGCCTTCCATGTGGCAGACTGGTCATCTCCCCCCTGCCTTGACTCTCCTCCCCCCTGACATCCATGACACCTTTTCACTCCAGTGCAGTGAGGACAGCAGTTGCTTCAAATCTTCCATTTTATGCAAAAAATTCTTTTCTTTTCAAAGCATTTTTCACTATGCCATTCTTCACCTGATTCATCCATATTTCTGTCTTGCATGTTTTAGTCCTCCAATCATTTCTAACATGCATTCCCATTCTAAAACATTATTTGTTTTGTTGATTATTATTATTATACAGTTCTCTTGTGCTTCTCTTTCTCAAGGATTTTACTAGGGTTGCAGGAATACTTTCATACATGAAAAATCAGGACACTAGGACCTTTTGACCCTTGCTTTCTTGCAGTAGTTTGATAGTGATGTTGATCTAGGAATTTCAGCTTATTCTACTGTTTCTTTCTGCTCTGTCAGCTAAGTGCCTAAAGTCCTACTTTTTGCGCTGCAGTAGACTATACCTTTAACACATGTTCAGTATCAACAATAACAATGCTGTTTATGTGCCACATTAATTGTGGTCTTTAATATTTTAAATCTGACCCTGAATGAGGGTCTTTTTGGACTCTCATTTTTTTGGATGGAACCAGCAGCCGTCAAAGCAGTGGAAGGTCCCAGAAGAGGGAGACTTGGGCAGATGAAATAGGTCTGATGGAGTGGTACTGTTATGGAGACAGACAGTGCCACTGCTGGGACTGCCAGGTGGCATCATCTCATGGCTCAGTGTAGACTGGCAGACATTGGGGTGCAGGCAGGATAGGGCACTGGAGCCGGAAGAAGAGGACATACCCGTTAGCTGACATATTGTAAATTGACTGGATTAAGAGGTATTCATCTACTCTTTTGTAATATACAGCTTATTCTGATTTTTTTTATCCAACTTAACTTAAACTATGTGACTTTACCTGATCAGAGTTAATGATTTGATTTGATTTTTGTTTGAGTTAATAATAGCCCACTTGGCAGCCGCTGCACTCCTTGCCGGCCTGGAAGGGGCTCCTTTCTCTCTGTGGTCCTTCCCAAGATTTCTTCCATTTTTCCCCTTTTTGCCTTTTGTATTTTTTTTCTTACCCACTGTGAGGGTTCAGGTCAGGGGCTGTCATTTTGCTTTCTATAAACTATGGGCCTGGAAAGCCTGTTGAGACTATAACAGTGATTAAGGGCTCTCCATAAGCTTGAACTTGAACTTGAACTTACAGTAAAGTGGCAAAGTAACAGAAACGTATAGTAATATATGAGCACCAAGTATCTGTCTTCAGAACAGCCTTAGTCCACCTTAGAGTGCTGTCATAAAACTTGTGAACTGTGTGTAGTGGGACATTGAGACAATTTTTTATATTTTTAAAGAAATCCTCTACTTCTTTTAGAGATGAAGGAGGTGGAAATCTATTTTGCACTATTTGGTCTCGAGCTCCCTGTAAAGGTTCACTGATGTTTAGCTCTGGTGATTTAGTGATGGGGTAATTTTGTAGTATTTAGCAGCAATCTTGATAAGTATCCATTTATCCCTTTCAGTGAGCATTGGCTTGTGAACACTGTTTCTCCTCTGCTGATGCATTTTGTCTACTTTTAGCATAGGCTATTATGATTTCTTTTTTTAGACTGTTCCGCTTGTCACATTGAACAATTTTTCAGTTTTCGTGACCAATGTACCTGCAAAGATGCGCTATTTGGCATCTTTTGAACGCCGTTAGTTGATTGTTAGACCTTTTCATATGACTCACCACAGTTTTTAGTCAATACACATGTTATCCTCTCCATTCTGTGACTTAGTCATTTGCATTTAAATCATGTGATTTTACATTCTAAGTTTACATAAGCCAATGATAAAGGTTGAAATATTACATAGGCCAATACCAAATTTAGAACCTAGTTAAGAAATAAATTACTAGAGTTTGGCTGTTATAGATTTACTGGAATTAAGCACTCAAAGTAACCCTCTAACCTCTGTGTCAGCAAATTACATTATAACCAATATTTAATGACATAGTACTGGATGTCTATTTTCCTCATATCTGATGCAGACAAATGGACCTGCCAGATTGTTTGTGTGTGTGTGTGTGTATGTGTGTGTGTGTGTGCATGCTCACGCTCAGGTGAGTGTATGTCAGGTCTAAGTCTATGAGCTGTTGTTGCAGTAGAGGCCCGGCTGTCCGTCATCAACCCAACTGCATTAACCTCGGCCTCCATGCCTGCAGGGCCCACCGCTTCCATTTCTCTCCAACAAATACAGGTCCTGGCCTGGGGCACCCTGGCAGCCGGCATAGTTAATGACTTATTTACTGTTTAATGGCTGTATACTGCACCACAACAACAATTAATGAGAAAAAGCCACGTTCACAAGCAGCGGGGGAGCCAGGTGGTGGAGGTTATTTTCTCCCTCTAACTTTATCTGGGCTCTGCCTTCTGCTCTACCCTGATAACTCCTGCTCACCTTACCTGGAGACAGACAAGCTGACAGCCTGGAGGACAGCTACTTTTACAGACTCTAGGAGAATAAATACACACCTAGTATCTACTTTATTTTCAACATACTTTCAACATACTCTTGCTATTCTATTCTATTCTATTCTGTTGTCGCTTTTCCTATTATTTCTGCTTTTTATTCTGATTCGACATTTTGAAAATAAACCAACCACTCACTGTGTGTCCTTGTTCAAATAAAAGTTATTGATCTTGCTCACTGTGTACCTCTCCCTGTTGGTTTTTTTTTTCAATCTCAGCCAATGAAAATCCCAAAACTAGACTGGAAGACTGAAAATGCACCATTTTATCTCTGAACTCCATCCCAACCCCGCGTTTTCCTGCTGGGATCTTTCTTTCTTATTTTTCTTTTCCGGCTTCCTCTCTTTCCCACCACCCTTTTTCTCCCTCTCTGCCTTTTCTCTCGTCCTCTGTTGTTCTCTCCGGCTCTCTTTAGCCTTGTGAATACCATCGCTCAAGCAGTGAGCTGTTGCAGGCACTTTGTTGCTGACCATGGTGCTGAAAGCCTCCTGCCTTCCAATTGCCAGAGTGTTCATTTCATGGTTCATATACCCCGTTCTCCATTTGTCAGAGTGCCATTAGCCCCCACGCTTATTTCTTTAACCCCTTCCCTTACAAATGATAACAAATCAAATGCACATTTGTTTCACCTCACAGCCGCAGCTCTCCTGCCATGGCCAAGCTTTCAATTAAGGCGGTGGCATGTCGTATGTGTTGGTTGAGTTGGATCTGCTACATGTTGCATTGAGCGTTTTTTGTGTTGTTTTCTGGTTTAACTGTGGCACTGTCATTTGGTGCTGCTCTGTTTTGTTTTTTTTCTGATGCCTAATTATGTCGCAGAGTAGCTTTGCCTTTGTACTTGCCTTGCAGTGTGTGAGGCATTAAGGAGCCCAGTGAGATACAAGGCAGTGTGCTCCCAGATGTGCCGTCTTTAAGCTCCCCGTCCTGAGAACATGCTTGTTCAGTCATTTTCCATACTAAATCACCTCATTCATCATAACATATGTAAGTCTGTATACTGCCGCCATCTGGCCACAGTGGTTTTCCCATTTCCATGAGAACTTCCTCCACATGTAGACTATTTTCAAAGGAAAAACAACGCTCTGATGTTAAGCAGTCTTGACTGTATGCCATTAAGCATTTTATGTTCCTGGAATTGATTCTGGTGCTGTGCTCTTTTAAATGTGAAAGGAGCATGACACACTTTGACTTTTTCTGCGGTAGCTACAGACCTGCAGACATTAGCATTTTCGAAGGAATTTCACCCCCTTTACTTTTGTAGCCCCCCTGCTACACACACACACACATACACAGATGGACAGACACATTTACACTCATGCATATGAAGACGTGCAGGTACACTCACGTACCTAAATGCACACTCATTCACAAATACGTTTTTTCCTTTAACATTATGAATATTAAGCTGACCTCAAAGGCAGCAGTAAGATGCCATAGTGTATATTTTTTTACCCTCCCACCGTATTTATACCCCCATAGCTTGTGAGTTCTCTCTCATCCTCCCTTTTCTTTCCCTCCTGTGTCCTTCATTTAGAGGGCCGTCTGTTTCAGTTCCAGATTGTCCTTCATGCCAAGCTGGATTTGTGAGCAGTGCTATGCCAAACGCTAAGTAAATGTGTTTTTCAATCATCAGCTCCCCAACCGTCCCGCTCTTGTCCTTCTCCCTCCGCCTCCCTGCACTCCCTCCAATCCCCTGTGTTTTTAGGACAATCTCTATGTCTTCTCCTCTCTTGCCTGCCTTCATGCCCGCCTACCTGGCCGCCCGTTGCCCCTACCATCATTCTTCCCAGGTCTCGATAAATAACCCTGCGCCTCTCTGGCCCTCAGCTCTACTGGCCGTCGTTGGAGCACATTTGTTAAAATATCACCTGCTGTAGTGGGGAAATTGATGCTGTTGCAGTGTGCTCTGGGGGATTGAGTTTTTTTGTTGAGTTGAAATGCCACAGAACAAGTGATTGTCAGAAAGCTCTGGATTATAACCAAAAAGAAACAATAACTCTTGCTCCTATACAAATAATAATAATAAAGCCTTCAATCTTGTGTTGCTCTTGTCCTTGGGAAATACAAGTTATGCAAGACCGCTAAGTAAACAAAAATGAGCGCACAGCAAGATAATATTTGTTAAAAACCCATTACATAAATGAGACATTTAATTCACACAGTTCCCCTTCTCCCCAAAAGGAGTTGATTTTGCATAGAAATGGAGATTGAGTGAGGCCTTTAAATACACACAGAAGAATCCCACATTACTGTAGCTAGCTAGTTGGGCTGTGAAAAAAAAGGAACTTCATTAAAATATGAAAAACTGTTTAGTCTCTTTGGTTCTACTCCATTGCTCCAGAAACAGGCCAATGATCGGATGAGACATCCCCAGATGACCAGGTAAGAGGAAGAAGCAAAAGTTCCTCTCTGAAATCTGCCATTATCCAGATGGCACCATTAGCGATTAAGCCAGAACATTTCTCCCCTCTTATAATTGACTCCATAGGCTATTAGGCAGGTTGGCACTAGGCTAGGTCCACTGGTCCACACTCCAGATGTTCTCTTGTGTGTGTATGTGTGTGTGTGCGTGTGTGTGTGTGTGTGTGTGTGTGTGTGTGTGTGTGCATGCGTGCTTTTGGGTGGGTGTGTATTCATTCAGTTGGAAGTAAGCGAGAGGAGGGGAGAGAGCATGGCTGCTGTTGTGGGTGCTTGTGGTGGGTCCACGGCTGCCTACAGATGGACAGAGGGGTGGGTGGGTGCTAGGAAGAAGTCACATTCAATTATATCAGTGTCTCTATCAGTCTGTCTGTTCTCAGTCTCTCTTTCTCTATCTCTCAATCTGCCTGCCTCTCTTTCTCTTTAGCCTTGGGGGAAGAAAGATTAAAGTGCTCTGTTTTCTGTGCAAGATCTTTGTCTCCGCTTTTTGGGTTTATCTACAGATTAAATTATCTCTCTCATCCGTTGACTATCCTTTAGTGTGTGTAAGCAAAATGATGTTGGGATGACATTAATAAATGCATTTCTCTATGATCTAACTGCAAATAATGCTGAAAGCCGTAATACAAATTTTAATTGTTTGTATTATGGTGCATACAGCTGGCTTATCGTATGTCGCTCAGCTTATCATATGATGCTCAGTGTGTTTTCATTTTTACATCCACGAATTACGCTTCTGCAGATTGAAAACAACCGTCCTTGGCCAAGGGCGTATTATACAAGCTGACTTTAGCCCCCCACTGAGTAGACAATTAATATGTTGATCTGCCATATTCACAGCTGTACATTAACATACCAGTATCATTAGAAGCTCCCTCAAGAAACACCTTATCACAGCCACTACCCAGAAGTCTGCTGGGCCCACAGCTTTCCACCAGGCCTGAGAGAAAGAGTGAGATAGGCCGATTCCCAGAACTGGCAGTGTAGCAGGGATGAAAGGGCTTGTTTTTTTTTTGTTTTTTTTTTAGTGTTCGTATTACATTACTGAATGGACTTTCAGTAATCCTTTTATAGCTAAAAAAGAGCTAAAATGCCATTAATTATTCATTTCCCCATGGCTGGTGGGAAAGAGGAGAGGCCCTCTATGGTTTCCATCAGCTATTAGTAAACAAATCAATGCTGCAGGCTGAGCTCCTTGTCAGTGCAGAGCCATCTGCCCTTTACCATGACTTTCAGGTCCAGGCCAGAAATGGACCTACATGATACATGATACTGTCTCTTGAGGATAAAAAAAGAAACATCGAGAAAGAAAACAAAAAGGAGTTTGAGTTTGTTTTGTGGGTTTGCGTTAAGTTATTACTTAGATGTTCGGGATTCTTTAATGCACAAATCCACAAGCCCATCCACAAGGAGTTTATGACACTTATTTATTCATGACATCAATGTAATTTGTGAGAGCTGCTGTAGTTACATTACAACCCCAACTGGGTTGGTTTGGCACATTAAACCATTGAGAGCAGTCACTCCTAAATTTGTCAAGACCCACCCAACAATGGGTATTTGATGTAATCAAACTGCGCAGTTTGAAGCCCCTAATCCAATTTCTTTGGCGAGATACATTGTAATTTGGTATCGCTGTAATTATGAACTGAGTTGTGAACTGTCTGTAAGGGAATTGAATTAGCTGGGAGAAGAAGAGTAATATGATTGGGAACTGGGAGAAATCAATACAGTGCTGCTCGTCATCTCAACGTTGATCTGAATCCTGCCTGAATGTGGATCTTTAGGGGATTCAGCTTAATTCAATCTGGTGGAGCTAACACGCTCCCTGTCCCCTCCACATAGTCGACAACAGCTCTGTCTTGATTTAGACTGCCAGGCAGGAGCCCTGCGAGGGGAGGCACTCCTCTGTGGAAACTAGCTGTAGCTTGATTAGATCCATCGATGCAGACATTAGGCCACATATAGAATTCCTCAAACTACATGCACAGCCCTGCATACTGTATTTAGTTCTCACTAAATATCTAGACAGAATAACAAATTACCTCTTGTATGTAATTCAGCTCCTTGTGGGAAAGTTGTGAATAATAAAGTGTATGTAGACAGAAGCTCTGTGATGAGCAACACCTTTGTCAGTGCACTTGACAAACAACCCTCCCATGCAGCCTCAGCTGCGTTGACAAATGATGCTACATTAGAGTGTATAGAGACGCTCATGCTCTGGGGTGCAAGCTACCAGTGAGAGCTCCGCCATGATGGAGGCAGTAACCTGAAGACAGAGGGTAGGAGAGGCATTTTACCTCTGCAACTGCAACAACCAACACAACAGTCCGCCCTGATGAATGAGACCCGAAAAACGGGAGCTTCGGCTGGGGATTGGTATTTAGAAGCTGATTGAAAGAGTTACTGGCTAACTGGCTAGCAACTGCAGACTTATAAGGCCTTTATTTCTAGCTCCATTCCCTCTCTTTTACTTCTCGCACCATATGTCTTTCTTTTTTTACCCTTGCCTGTCTCCGTTCTCCTGTCGCTCTTCATTTGTCTTTCTGTCTCTATTTCTCACTCTTTTCCTCCTTTGTTTGCAAAGCTCTGCTGGCTGATATTAACCTGTTAAGGATACAGAGCTGGAGAGGGCAACAGTCCACCATTCCTCTGTCTTTGTTTGAGGGGAAATAGCTTGCGTATTGTGTTGTTCTATTGACCGTTTGACATTCCAATACGTTCTACAGCACTCTCCATGGACCCTGATAAGAACTTGATAGCTAGCTAGAGGTGCTCTCTTATTGTAGGAGCGGATGCTTTCTTGCCATTATTTTATCTTCACAGATAAGATTAAAAAGACCGGCTTACACTGCACATAGGTAATCAGAGCTGAGAGGAAAGAGCACCTCTAATGCCAAGGGAGAGCCCAATGTCAAGAAAATCAATAAGTCTGCCCCCTCCCAAAATCAAAGCCTTTTTCCTCCTGTGTGCACACTTCTTTCAGATAAGAGGTTTGTGAGTAGCGGAGATGTAAAATCTAAGTAAACAGAGCAATCATCACGTGAGCGCAATTAAATGTTTCGTTATTTGTTTTTTTTATCTTCATGAAATTCAGCCGCTCTATCTGGACTCTGTGTCCACGACATGTCCGGGTGGTTTAGTTATGGCAGAATCCTTCCAATTCGGTGATGTATTTTTTATTTGAGTGAGTCAGATTTGATTGTGCACATTGTGTTGTCTGCGAGAGAAGCTCGTAAAGGCTATACAGCCCAGTGAAAGGCTATCTCATTCAGTAGCAGCAGAGGGGAGCAAGTCCCTGGAGCCAGATGTAGAATGGGCTCAGGAAACAAATATCTCTTCCTGACTTGTTATTGGGGATGCACTGATAAGGTGGGCTGGGACACACTGAAGGGTGATTACTAGGGTGTCTTTTAACAGACTACCGTGGGATGATCAGCCATCACGGTGTTTCATTATGCAAACTCGGCATCAGCAGCGTGACCAGCACCTCACCCTTAAACTGCATCACCTGCTGCACTTTGATTCACTGAGCTCTGTCTGTGTTGCTGTAGATTCCAGTCCACTTGAGTGGGTGTGTATATGTGTGAGTTTGTGTGTGTGTGTGTGTGTATATATGCATGCGCGTGTCCCCTCAGGGTCTCAGGCGGTCCCATACTATACATCTCCTTTACAATGATGGAGCAGGGTGGAGGGGAAGCAGAGGGAAATCATTGCTAGCCTCGGAGAAGGAAAAAAAAAAAACTATTCAACAGGGGCGCCCACGGTGGCAAAGCCATTTCCAATAATGTCCTCTTTCTGCAACAACAATTGTGTTTAACCCCAATGGCTTCAGCTGCCCACTATTTGTCATCCCACCTCTTCCTCCCTCGCCTCACTCCATGCGTTCACATACACAGGCAACGGCAATGAGAATATGGTTCGTGACTGCATGGTGGATATATCATCTGACTCATGCCCATGCTCCTCTATGAGGAAACAACAGGGAAATGTTGAACTGTCTGCTGTTTGGTACAGTTCGACCACTAAGTCTAGTTCTGCATTACCGAAAGCATTTGATTAGGCCTCGATGAGGTCAGGAGAGCAGATGAAAAGCCTCTCAGATAAAAGGATAATCTTGGTTAAGTTTCTAAAGTGAGGAGGAAAGAAAAGTTTTGTTCTACATAACAATATGGAAACATCAGGGTTTAGTTTTGATGTTCTATGAAATTGAAAACTCATGTGTATACCAACTTACTTTCTGCAAACTGTACTGCCTCTGAAGTTCTCCTCTTATTAGAGCTGGAATGAAGATGTAAGTCCTGTTATCCCTCTGTCCCCGCATATCTCCCGCTTTTATTCCTTTCACCACATCTCTCTTTCTCCGCGTCCCTTTCTAATCTCTCTCCCGCCCCCACTCCCCTTGTCCCTGTGCTGCCGAGCTGTGTGTGGAGGTGATTTATCTGTGGCAGTCACCGAGGTCCCATTGCAGTCACACGCGCACACACATGCACACACAATCACATTCACACAGACATAAAAACACACCAGGACACACACACACACACACACAGGTAAGGCTGCAGCTGTGATATATTTTAATTACAGATTTAGTCAGAAGTAATTAAGGTTTTATATCTAGAGGGACAGCTCAATACCCCTCCAACACACACATAAACACGTGCACGTGCACCCGCACACACATCTGTCTTGCCAACCCCATCACACACGCACACACACATAGGAAAACACACCCGTTTACATGTCTTTGTTCCTCCCATCCCTTCCCTCCCTCCCGTTCTCCCTCCTGTGAAAAGTCTTGTCTCTTCTCTACAGCACTTTCCTTTCCTTTTGTTTTACCAAGAGTGTGACGGGGAAACGCTCCAAAGTTTGCACGCGAGAATATTCGGAGGCAAACTGTGCATCAGTACATATTAGTTTGTGGCAGAAAAATGAATGTAGGCCGGAGTCGCAAGGAAATGTATCATGATGTGAGATACAGCCGCACTCTAACTACAGCTGGGTAACAAAATTCACAATCCAATATCGCAAGTGACAGTTGTACGTGTTTTTGGCACAACGGGGGTTTTGAATAAGACATGTTGGATTGAGAGAGCCATGGTGAGAAAGAGGAGACTCCGGGAAAGGATGAGATGCTGATTTGTGCGGAAACAGATAGGCTTTGCGCCCTAAGCTG
>OMLF01013957.1:0-10613 GCA_900302615.1 Holocentrus rufus | reverse complement strand
TTTCTCGCCGCTATTTGACTACATTAGATGGAAGTGGTTATGAAAAATCAATATTTTAGACTTGATTCGCAAAGCTTTTGGAGGCTTTTCCACCACCTTCCGCCGCGGGTAAATTGACACGATGAATTTCACCAAACAGCCCGAGCATTGTTCCATTACGAGGCACTTTCTCTTTGAAAGGCTGTTATATAGAAATGCATTGAGCGCAATCTGCCGTGTCACGCTTAACTAACAGCTGTTTTCTTGTCATAACCGATGACAGTGATCATTTTAGAGAGGGTGGAGATTTCATTTGTACCGATCAATGAGTTCTGAGCCACGTTTTAGGTTACCTGCCGTCGTAGAGTACAGAGGACATTCAGTTCTTGCAGCCTCTCCTCATATTCTGATTTTGAGTGTTATGTCATTTCTTCTTCATGGCCTCCTGTGGATGTGATCCGCTGTGGCAGACACTTTGCTACACTCTGCTCTCCGCACTGTACAACTGCGGAAACACTGATTCCTCTCACATAAATAATCCATTTGCGTTTGGGCACTTTAATTCAAGTCAAATGATATGTTCACTTGTGTTTTGAAATCTCTCAGTGAAAGGCTTCAAGGCCCAAGTGAACTTGCTGCTAATAGACATACCTCCTCTCCCTCTTCGCTCTGTTTGGGATCGTTTGTTTGTTTGTGTCTTAACGCGCGAAGACGACCAGGCAGGCAGTGCATGGCTGGAGTACCCTCCAGTGCTTTCATATCTGCTGCTGTCACTTTGCAGGGAGCCCTCTCCACTCAGCAGATGAGTGCCACTCTTACAATCTGTCTGCTCCACTGAAACATCTGTATCCCGCCAACTGCAGGACATGAACACACACACACACACACACCCCGCTGCTACTACTCACACATTTTTATTATAACCTTTATTCATCCAGGTAAGTCCCGTTGAGATTAAAAATCTGTTTTCTAAAGCAGATCAGGAGATACATACACGGACACGCACATTTTCTCTCTTTGAATCTCCACTGCTCTCAGTGCCTCCCAAGGACGGCCCAAGGACTGGCTGCAGCTCTCCTGACTCACCAGCTCACAGCAGACAGGGGGCGCTGGAAAGCTGCAGCCCACTCCTGCGGGAGAGACGCACTTGCCTCAAAGGGAGGTCTCGCCACTCTGAAAACTGCCCCCTATGTACGGATGTACCGGCTGCTGGGATCGTTCTTTGAGGCCCGTGTGAGATGGTGCGATAAGGAAAATCAGCCTCCACCTTTGATGCAGTTACAAGAAAGCTTCTGGCTTTAGGAATGCCGGCACTGTGAGGGGGAATAGACCCACTAATCTACGGGCGGCAGATGAGCCAGCTGTGCCTTGATCAAGACAGCTTCACTGCTAAGAACCACATTCACTCTTTTTTTTTTTTTTTTCGCTAGTCATGTTAACTGCACTGCTGCTCGTAATCCCTTTGCAATTAACCCATTTCTCTCTGTGCTTTCCATCCAAACTCATTCAAATATCTTGCAGGCATCTGCCTTGAACGCTCGTTGTGCGCACATTGAACTCATTCCATATTAAAAAGAAACAATGAGCCTGCCTTATCAAACCGCGATGAATAAAAGTGTGCGAGCCCAAGTTACTGAGCCGGTGAATGGCATTTTTAAAATTGAATAACACAGATAAGCTGCTCTGATTGTGATGAAGCTGAATTGTACAAATCTCTAACCATGCCACGCTCAGGAAATGGGGTGTTATCTCTTAGGACACTACAGTGTGCTTGTAATGTCCTCCGACACTATCGTTATTAGTTGTTCGTCGGCGTGTCACTTGCTGCCATTCTTCTCAGCCCAACCACACATGGCTTAATCACATGCCATTCAAGATCTGAGGAGATTGTTCACTCGCAAACACATATAATCTCACACCTCTGAGATTCGGGCTGCTCAAACAAAAAGGACACATGTCCTTTAGTCGCTGCAGCGAGTGTTTAGATATCAGATACGCTTTCAATCTCTTTGCTAAGACACAGATCAGACTTCAGTCAGTGTGTATGCACGCCTTCTTTTTGCCAGAGCGGCCCACTATTTCAGTTGCCTGAGGCTGCTTTATGTACAAGTACACCCGCCTGGAAAGCACTGAGCCAAAATGTGAATGAGAGGGAAAGTGTCCCCTCTGGTCTTGGATACTGCAGTGTGTCTTGGATACATACGCTCTCTAGCTGCTCTGGGAATGGAAAATGGAGGTGTTCGTTTCACTCTGTGGTGTTCTGGGTCAAATTTTTGACTGTCATTTCCCTCTTGCCTTCATCAGGAAGGGGTGAAGCGAGTCTGGACAAGGAGCTACGTCTGCAACTTGACACTGCAATTACTGTTTATGACGCTGGGCAGTGGAGTCGCTGGGAAATGAGAGTGGAGGGTAGGGGTGTCTGGACAAGGAGCTGTTGCATGTCTAATTAGTGCTGAGGGATAGATTTGAGCCTGGCAGGTGACCAGACCGTTTGGACACAGACACACACACACACACTAGTGGTTGAAAATTCTTTACTCATTCGAAAATGTGCAGGATGTCCTAATGGGGGAAGAATGGTACGCTTAAGACTTGATGATCATGATATAAGATGTTTTGAAGGTGCCAAGAGTCAAGTAGGCGACCAAAATGTGAGAATATTTGTTTGTTCCTTTAGTGTTTTGTCCACTGAGGCATATGAAATCTGTCTATTTGTCCAAATGTTTTTTTTTATGCTAATGTCAAGCGTTGCTTACCCATGCGTATCACAACAGCTGTAGAGATCATCCACAGTTTACTTTCCATGCCAGATGGATGCCTTCCGTCTGTGTTGTATTATTGATGCACTGAAAGACCCTTTGGTGTCCTTAATGAACACTCATTGATGGCCAATCAAGCAAGCTGCGCCATCCATGGCACAGCTTGCCTGATTGATCCAAAATGGCCTCTCTAGATTAGAAGATGTACTTGTCGAATTGCTGCAGTGTTCTGCTGATTACAGAGAGGAATGGGGCAGAGTCTTGGCTGCTGGGAGCAGAATAAAAAGAGAAGTCGCTAATAAGAGGAGGAGTAATTAATGTCGACATTGGCAAGTGACTAAGACATTGGCAGTGATGTGGTTAGTAACATTTTTAATTGCATATTTATTTTTTTCTTAAATTCAAATTAAAGTGGCTAGAAACTCCCCCTTTGCAGTCTCTGTACCCCAAAATTTGACATCCATGATATGGGAGGACCCAGCCTCTTTTCCTCTTGTCGCCAAGAAGCAGCCATATCCCTCTCTGCAATCAGCCACGAAACGCTCAAGAAAGCCGACAAGTGTGAAGGCATCAGGTGCTTGACGGGAATCAAATCGGTCCCCCTAATCACAGCTCACTAATTGACGGCTCATTTTCCACAGTGGTGGAGAAATCTAATTAGAGATCATCAGATCAGCAAATAAGCTTTGAGCTCTAAGGCACAGGGAGTGACACAACAGCTAGGCTAATGCACTGTAAAAAAAAAATGTAAATAATAAATCAAAATCAAATTAGTTTTATTTAAAAGCAAAACTGGGACTTGCCTTTAAAGTGCTCAGTGGAGCCAAATTTAAAGAATGTAGGCGTCTGTATACTCTTTGCTTAATGAATACTGAACATAAATTGAATAAAAAAAAATTAAATATTTTTTCAGTAAATGCATCTTACCAATGCATTCCAGTGTTTTCAAAATTACCTTGTCTGAACCAAGGCATATTGTTGAAATTACAAGTCAGCACAAAGCGACATATTTGTTCATGACTGGCCGTGACACAGATTGCATCATCCTTTATAGATACAAATAATTACTCGGGGATGTTCCTCCTCTCACTCTTTTCAGGGCAGTGAAGAATGAACAATTTTACTTGGAAAACAGGAGTCCAAGATTAAGGCGGATCTTATGCTCACCATATGACTGTGCCATATGCCTATAGCGGTTCAGCCTGTACTGGTGCTCATGTGCTGCACAGTTATGATCTGCAATGCTTTGGTTCTTGGGATTGTTGAATATTTCTGACTCATAGTTAAACAGAATATCCACACTGATTTAAACATGTATTTATTATTCCAAAGACTTTGCAAGGTTGGAAAGAGAAATGCAGGAGGACACTATTTTAAGAAAACTCCTAAGATAAACATTATGTTTTTCTCATTTTCTCCAATATCGGGAACTAGGTACTTTATAAACCTGTTTCTTATAATATAGGGTTATAAGGGAGGCATTAGTAAAATTATGAATTTATGATGAGATGGCTTTTTATATTTGAGGAATTAAGAGAAAAGGAGGGGAGAAATATATTAATGCCAGCATGCATTTCTTCAAATATTTGGTGTGAGGAATTGTTGGTTCAGTTGTTGGCAAAGAGTCCAAATTTTTCTGTTTGTTGCTTTCAAATTCCTGGTATTTATGTGAATACAAAAGGCTCACTTGTCATGATATTGGTGAGGACATGAAACAGATTAAAAGGATATTTGGTTTGCAGTAAATCCTAAGTCCTGACTGTGAAATGAAACACTCCTAAAACACTTTTGCACAGTCAAAACAAACAGCTGTTGGTGATGTGCCTGGCATATTAGTGTTTGGTGGTATATATTTCTTATTACTCTAGATAACTGGCCAAATACAGATAACATCACATCATGCATGTCATATTTCCAGTGCAGCAAAATTGGAGTTTAATAACAGATTTTTTCTATTCCCCAGTAATCTATCAGGTTTTGGTATCAGTCCCCCAGATTCAAAGAGCAGCGCAGATACCAAATTTTCCTCTGCCAGACCAGAATAGACCAGATTGCAGTGGAGCCAAAAGACATGCTGTGTTTTGAGTAAAGGGTACAGCTGTGATCATACACACCCCAGTGTTCATAAACCATTTGGACAGCCAGCTATATTTATACTGATACACCCACCTTTGACTGAAAGTGAGAAATTCACACCCTTCTATGAAGGTTGTCAAAAGTCAGGGAAAGTTGGGAAATACAGGAAGTGACTAAGAGATCTAAGAGTGGATTTTTCCTTTAACACAAAATTCAAACTTATGCAGCATAACTGGCTAATGACAGTAAGTACACATTATATTGCTTTTAATGGGAGTGTCCAGCTACAAAAGATTTCTTGAAAAAAGTATCAGAATGTGTCTCATATTGTTTTTGTTGACCTTTGAGTATACCCTAAACTATACTTTGCATTTAACTTACAGACAACCCAACATAGTTTATAATTACAGTTCCATTTACAATACATACAATTTACAGTTGCTATGTTTTGGAGAACAAAGCCTGAAAAACCATCTGTCAGCCAATAAATGAAATACCTCTGACTTAATAATTTACACCTACGTATACCAAGATGTTGAAGATGGAAAGCTTTATGACATAATATTCATGTACCATAGTTGATCCTATTATCAAGCTTATTTACTTGTTAATTTAATCATTAATTGTCTTTGTTTTGTTTTTGGCTTGTTAGTGTATATTTGGATAAAGTCTTGGATAGTCAACATATTGCAAAATCCAGTAAATACACAGAAAGAATTACAGGGATGTTTTTACAGTAATTCACACAGATATTGCTGCTTGCAAATTCATACTAAGTAAGCATTGGAATACCCAATGGTTCACTGACTACATAGTAATGAATCAGTGGGTTTGCCTGGTACCATCAGATTGATACAGCAGGCTATAGTAAGAGCGGCAGCAGCTTAACATGAGCTGATTCTGGCTGATCTCCACAGAGCGACAGATTGGCACCTACTGCTCCACAGAATGTCCCCTTCCTGCTTGTATGAATGAACCCAGAAAAAAAAAATGAATGGAGTAATTTCAGTGGGCCAGGTCTTGATAACATGCAGGAACACTGTACCCCTGCGGAGGGATATCACATTTAGCCCCCAAATGCTCGACAGATTGGGTAATGCTATTATTGTTCCTGCTATAGAGCCAAGCAGTGCACATAGCTTTGGAAAAGTCCATGTGCATCTTGAGGATATTGTCCAGAATCATTAAAGCCTGTTTTTTATTCAGCTGTATTGTTCTCTTTCTCTCTGGCTGTGGAAGAGCATGGATATATCTGTAAATTTGGCCTCCTGCTCGTCTTGCGCTGCACATAAGTAACTTCTATACATCTTAATTCTGCCCGAAATTTCCACCTTATGATGCTGTGTGGAAACAGGCTTTGGCTAGCAGAGAAGACACTGAACCTGTGAATCAATATGGTCCACAGCTGTGGAGAGGAGTGTTGACCTTTGGTTACAAAGGACAACAGAATGGTGTCTACACTGCACCCTCCTCAGGCTCGGCCGCAGCATGTTTTTTAGCTTTCTTTCCCTGGCTGTTGACATTTATTTCCGAGGAGCTTAGATGCTGTGGAGATCAATAGAGGCACTGTGCAGCACGAGATACTGTCTGCCAGGGCAATCTTGCTCTACTTAAGAATCTGCTCCAGCTATGAGATGGCTTCTTATGTAGATGTATGCATGGGCATAATCTGTTCTCTTCAACAGAGCTGGGGAGATAAAGTGTTTATGGATCTGTCAGAATGAACTTGTTTTCAGTGCTTCAGTTGGTCTCTTCTCCCTGAGGCTATTCTGCTCTATCTTAGCAAAATTTCCCTCCTCTCTCCAGAAAGCTCATTACCATTTCCAAACTTTCTTAGCAAACTCAAGCAAGTTTGTTTGGTAGTTTCAAGCTAGGAGCTAGTTTGGCTTTAAAGATGCCTTGCACTTGTAAAACATGGTGACAGATAAGACCCTCTGCAGGAAGACCTTCTCACTACCTCGCCTGTGGCCTCATCAGTCTTGTGTCCTAAACAACAAGAAACAAGAGGAGTTGCTGTCTGCGTAGGGTCAGAGACAATATAACCAGTGTTGATCAGGTGCGCACCATGCCCCCAAAGCTGCCAACCCCATCAGCGGGCACCTGCGACCTCATCACCAGGTAACCATCGTAACAAACCTGCAGCAAAACGAAAGTCCATCGAAGGTCAAAGACAATTCATACTGGCTGTCTGGAGGGCCGGGGAAGGAGGGGGGCTCGGAGACGAAGTGACCAAAGTGGCAGCAGTAGCACTCTTCTATCTCGCGGAGTGTGGGAGGCACTTATAGGGCCCATCATTACGGTTCAGTAGCGCCTCTTGATCCACATACCGCCCTTGTCATGACCACCCTTGTGCTTCCACTCACTGACCTAGTTTGAGTCCTTTAGGCTCAAGATAGCAGGAGCTGCAACCTCTTCTGTTCCGTCGTTAAAGAATATTCTGTGATATTTTTGCTTTATAAGACATTATAGAATCGGTAGTTCTAAATAAATTGGTTTTTATGCCAACTGTTGCAAAAACTAATCAGTGAATTAATGATATTGCGTGTTTCATGTGCTACTTTGAAGAAAACTTTTCAGACTGTACACATGAATTGCTAACCGCGAAAAGACACAATAGCCTTGAGGACATTCTTTTCTGTGGTTATAGATACTTAGGGCTGCTACTTTTCTCAGCTTTGTATCTATTGTAACACCATTGCATCCAGTATCATTGTGAAGTGCATTCTCTCATGTCTTACTGCTACAGTATACACTGGTCTATGAAAGATGGGAGTGAAAGAGTGAATGACGTGTCGTAGCTCATTCAGCCAACAGTATGCCTCAGGTATTCAGGAGTACTTGTAGTAATGCCATCATAAATCTGTATCTAAGGCCTAATGGATGTCTGATATCAGAAGAGGATGTGTAGGATGTGTTCCGTCAGGCTCACGACTGCCTACAATGGGGTTGCATATCCACTGACACAAGTGGTCTGAAGGCTGTTCTCACATTGTCCTGTGAGTAATTTCACTTGCTGTGTGGCAGTGCAGTGACACGTTAATGGAGAGCAGCACAAGAGTCCATGACTTGGCTGTGTCTCTCTCTCGCTGAGCTCTTTTGTAATGGGAACTGCGCGTTCCAGCTCTAACAGTAGGGAGTGGGCAGCATGATGCGTGGGTATAGAAGCGTTGGTCTAACCTCTCCTCCATTCTCTGGATCACACCGCCAATAGTGGCAACTCTCTCTCCTGTACACTCTGTCTCTATCTATCTGTTTGTCTCACTCTACTCATTTTCCTGTTATCCCACTATGGACATCTTTTCCTTTCATTCTTTTTTCAAAATGCTATATTCTGATGCTTTTTTTCCCCTCTCCACACTGGTTCTAGGCGAAGGTAAAATTGTACAAAAAAGTAGACCTGCCCACTGCAGTACTGCTCCACAAAAAATTGATCCTTCTCCTCCTCTATTCCTGTTCTTCTTACAAGAACACTGTAATGTGAGACCTGTTGTTGTGTATTTTAGTCTCATACGTTATGCCTGGATCTGCTTCATGTCCCTGTTCTTTGTTTGTGTTGACATATTGATTACAGGCCTGTGCTCATGGTTGAAGTGTGTGTGGTATTTAGCAGTTGGTGTTTTTGTAACCTAGATATATCATCCGCATTTGGGTGACACCTGAGCAGGGTTAGCGGTGACAATATTTCAGGGTCATGGAAAGTGATAGGGCTAGAGCATGCTGGAACCATTTAGAAAATTTGAACTTTTTTTTGTTTTATGTGTGGCAAAGATCATCTGAAACCCAAGGCTCAGTGCATTGCATGTCACCTGAGGACTACAACATAGTAACCAATGTTTCCAAAGCCTGGCCAAGTATATTAATGGCTGATTAAATGTATTTCGACCCATTCTATTGATTATTGCATTTTATTTATCTTACCAAGAAAACACCTTTTATTTTTCCATTCTTAGAAAGCAGTGCACGTTGTTTCCAATTTGCCTGTGACATGTGAACATTTTTAAACAGGTCCAATTCGGTCCGGTTCCAACCCAAATCTCTTTTCCGCTAATTTTGAGTAAAAACAAAGTGTAGGTAAGTGGCTATTCACCGCAATGCTTTGTTTATCCATTGCAAAGCTGCTTCCTCGTATAAGTACAGCCAGCAGGCTGCAGCCGCTAACATCCACTTTATAACTTTAGAAGTGCAGCTTGACTCAGTTTTGAGCTCCCATTCTGTGAGATGCTTAAAAAAATCCTGCGCTGCCTACAGTTGCCCACAATTCCTCTTTGTACACATATACTGTATACAAAGCAGGGAAATATGTTACAAAGAGTATCTGTTCAGTAGTACCAGTTATGTCATTCTTTATACAAAGAATTTAAGACCCCACTTCCATACTTCAGATCACACCAGTTCAGATCTGACATTAATCCAAAAGATACAGGAACTTCCCCCGTATATATACACACATACACACACACACACTTTTCTCTGAGTTTCTGACAAGCTTAGGTGGTAGGGTGTTTTTTTGTGTGGGAATAGGATCTAAAGACCTAGCAACAGCAAACAGCAGCCTGATTATACTGGAGAGATGGAGAGACTGAACAGAAGTGTTCAGTCCCCAGTGCCAGCTGATATTCCAGCTGTGAGCACCATGTGGAGGCTGGCTCATGTTGCGAAATGGTGCCAAAATGCACATTTCCTAGTGTAAAATTAGCCAGCAAAGTTATCTTTGTTATCCATTTCCGGTTCTGTAAGAATCTGTTTGTAAATCTTGTACAAGGAAAAGGCACCACTGGAACTGCAACGGAGAACAGTGGCATATTACTCCTTGTGATATTTGAGCTCTTAAGATGTTGCATATATAAATATAGACCACTCAAGTGATTCAGAGTTTCCGATTGCATCCCCTTGGTAGAAGAACAAGAAAATACTTTGACGTACAAAATTACTACTTCAAACAAGGTCCGAGGGAGACACTCACTTTTGCTTTATATTTTTGGATGTTTTTATTTGTTGACCTGATGTGTGAAAAGTTACACTGCAATGAAAAAAAAAACAAATTGCTAGCATTAGCTAGCTTAGCGGCACAGTTGCTAACATTGAAATTAGCATTTCGGGACATGTTACTGGTCCCAGTTTGATAGTAAATATATTTAAAAATAGCTTGAGTGGATAGCACATGTAATGGATCCACCCTGTGGTCTCTCTCATGTCTTGGTTTCACATATTTAAAGGAGGAAATTATTGGAAACAAGATACCCTATTCATTATTGCCCAAAGACAAAAAAAATAAAATAAATAAAGGAAACGGATGTTCCCTGGTGGGGTTAGCGATCTGTAGCTTTTACCTATATAGTTCTGCATGTCGGCATTAAGCAGCCTGCTAAAAGAACATAATGAACACTTGGTATTAGATCTAATGTATAAAACGTGGAGTCAGCAACCTAGACATTGTATGGTGGTTAATGTAGTTCTCAAAACTACACTCCAGCACACAGTTCAAATGTCACTGCTTCTCTTTCCCTCACTGTTTCTATGGCACAATTACCGTGCAGCGCGGTTGAAAGGAAAATGATGATTTAATTCACACGCAGCCCGCAAGTGCTCCCCGGTCTGTGTTCACGCTTTACCTGCCATGAAAG
This sequence comes from Holocentrus rufus, assembly GCA_900302615.1. Taxonomy (NCBI): domain Eukaryota; kingdom Metazoa; phylum Chordata; class Actinopteri; order Holocentriformes; family Holocentridae; genus Holocentrus; species Holocentrus rufus. The sequence continues at coordinate 175 of OMLF01013957.1, read as the reverse complement.
CTGTGCCCATTACCTAGTTAAAGCACAAGTGGAAACAGAAAGAGCAAAACGTAATTCAAGAATGTTGGCCTTGTAAGGGTTAAGGAATTTTTTTTTGCCCTGGCTGAAAGAAGGAAGAGAGAGAGAGAGAGAGAGAGAGAGAAGGAGGATGAGAGAGAGTTATTGCGGCCAGAGA
>OMLF01013956.1:0-10071 GCA_900302615.1 Holocentrus rufus | reverse complement strand
ACACCCTGACAGCCCTCTGAGCCACGTGAGGCATGTCACACCCAATGACTCTAACCAATGCTGCTGCAGGTGACTAAACACACACACACACACACTCATATATAAAATAACAAAGGGAAGGTGAGAGAGTGAAGACTGAGAAGCAAGAATGGGAGTAGACGTTGAGACAACTACACCAGGTGATGGTAAGACTGCTTTGTTCTAGATCTTACTGTAAAATATTATCATTTCCTTTTCAAACTACAAAGCTTGGTTGACTTATGTTTTCCTCCTTTCAGGAAAAACTTTTCCGAAGAAAGGACAAAAAGTCCAAGTGCACTACACTGGTGAGTCAGAAGTCGTACTGTGAGTGTAGGCTTTGTGTGGGAATTTCAGTGCTGATAAGAATTACATCAATCTGTGTGTGCTTGGAAAATATTTCACATGGAAATCTGCATTTACAAACATACAGTCTCACAAATGTTTTCACTTATTTTAAATGTTTGCACTACTCTATAAAATATGTTTATACTAATAAAAGAATAACCTAATTTGAGTCCTTGAATGATTTTACTTGTAATATAAAAACACATCTTGCTTGATCTAAAGTAGCATGTTTTTTTAAACTAGAAATATCGTTGATGCCAAAATTCAGCCAACGTAATGCTCAACTACAATTAATTGAAGACGCAACAATAAGAAAACTCTAACATTTGTAGAGTAAGGAGAGTTAAGTCGTGGGATGGTCCAAAGTTTTTTTTTTGCTTTAACAGGCACACTTACAGATGGAAAGAAGTTTGACTCCTCAAGGGATCGGGGAAAGCCGTTCGAATTCACTATTGGAGAGGGCCAGGTGATTAAAGGCTGGGATGAGGGAGTAGCTCAGGTAAGGAGAGGTGTTTTCATCAACAATTTGTATCAATCAAGGGAAATAAATAACATTTCTTTGACAGGTTTTAACTAAAGTTAAGGCTGTTTTTCATTCCCTCTACAGATGAGCGTTGGTCAGAGGGCCAAGTTGACCTGTTCACCAGACTACGCCTATGGGAGTAGAGGATGTGCTGGGGTGATCCCACCCAACGCCACTCTCATCTTTGACGTGGAGCTGCTGAATATAAAATAGATCATTAGTTATGATGCCTTGATATAATTGCGACAAACAAATGAGACTGCACTTAAAATGATTTCACACCATAATGCAATCCATCCAATTCCTCTGTGAAATCAGGGTTGAGAACTACTGCAGTGAAGGGTGCAATCTTTATGGTGATGGTCTTGTTTGTTTGTAGTATTTACCCTGGAGTTTACACTGTTGTTTCAAAATGAATAAGGTGATCATTTATTGATTCTAAATTGTTTGTCTTGCAATGCAAACAGGCTAACTCGATCTCCACGGGAATAGATGCTAGAAGTTCTGATATTAAAAAAAAGAAAGAAAGAAAGAAAGCAAAATTTGTGTTGACAACTTAAATGTCTTCCTTAGCTTAACAAACTATAAGAATTAGTTTTCCATTTGTCATCCACCATAAGTTGCACTACTTAAATTGTCATGAATTAAAAATAGAGCAAATATTTGTTGTGACAATGAATTAGATTTGTAGCCATAAAAAGGTGCATGAGATACACTACAACAACTATATTGCATGGTTAGTGTTAGTGCTATATATTTTATGTTACTACAAATGCCTTTTTTTCTTAGCTCAGAGCTCATATTTGGGGTGCATTTCTAAGTTGCTACATTTCTTTCGACACTTCTACAATTTCTTCAGTGTGAATTTCTACAATGAATTTTGTTTTTGCCCAAAGACTTTAATACAGAGTAGTAAAGTTTCATTGCTTGGTTTTAGAAACATTTAGGCACATACAAAATAAAAAGAATTTCAAGTTTCATTTGGCATTAAGTTTTAAAGTTGCACAGTGAGCTCTCGACCAGAGGTTCTGGCACACATTTTGAGGGCTGAGATTGTTTTATTCCAGCTGCAACTTTGCCTGTGCTTTAGAGAGAGAACTGTACCACAAACTGTTTTTCCTAAACTTTGTATTTTGCAGGCGAGTGTTTCCTCACTTCAAAATGTATTTATTCACAAAACGTTCAGAAAGGCAGGAGGTTTATTAAAACTGGAGAATGTTGAACAGCAGGATTTAAGTGACAGGCTTTGGAGGACATGCCATGACAGGCTGTCAAACTGGTTTCTGCTTCTTAAATGGATTGCAGTGCCTTGCAGACCGTTCAAGCACTGTGCAAGCTCACAAAGCGTTTGTTACACTACAACATGTCTGACAAACAACTCGACGTGTCCTGGAGAGGTGCAGCTAGTAAGCAGAATTGTGCAGCCAGTTATTTGCTCCTCTTTCTGTGTAGCAGGAGTCTCGCATAATATAGCAAGCTATAAACCTAATATTAAGATTGTCCAGTGAAGTTTGTCATGGAGGTGTAGGTGGAGTGCCTATCTATCTATCTATCTATCTATCTATCTATCTATCTATCTGTCTGTCTGTCTGTCTGTCTGTCTGTCTGTAAAATACCCAAGAGAATTCAATCCTTTCCTCTAGGTCCGAATTTAACCTCTGTCTGGATATTTTATTGTGATATTTCTATAATATCCCTCTAAAATGTATTATACAGCTGTGACAGAATAGTGCGTTTTATAGATCATACCAGTGACCTGAAGATTATACAGGAATATACAGAGGACACATCCACTTCTTTTTCTCGCAGTTTACAGTATATATAGCCACAAACCAGCCAAACAGACATTGGGACTAAATAGGAGTAGTTTACCCACTTCGTTCTGGTGTTCCGTCGTCAGCAGGAACTGGCACACCTCCTAGGGTACATAAACACTTGGAAGTTTTATCCACAAATAACAACCGCCATCTAGTAGCAAAAGTCGGAAATACAGTCGGGACTCAGTTCACTCGGTGCCTTCGCGTTCTCCTCGTAATCGTCGACTTCCAGAAGAGGAACCTATGACTTCTCCGCACATTCACGTGCAGTGCATTGGAAATATTGACAGAATGGATTCTGTGACACGTTTGCGTCTGTTTTTTGCTGTACAGTCTGTATCAGACGTGCAAATATTTTATCAGCGAAAAAGTTGGTCATCTCCCCTAAACGTTGGACCTAGGCAACTCCATTACCGACTCTCCCAGCCTCATTGAACACTTTGTTCTGTTCGAAAAAAAAGATTTCTCATTGAAACCCATGCTTACCACAGCACGTGAAGGCACCATTTCCACGGAACACTTCTTGCGCGCTGCAGCACCAGCGGTGCAGCTCATCACCAATATGTCATTTGAATACGACGCATTCCTGGGGATTATCCCATTTTTTTCAGGCATGCATCCTCTCCTGGTAATATGAGAACGCTTTTGTTTGGAATGGGAATCTACATGGCGACAAACTTTAAAGTTACATAATGCAGCGAGTTTTCATCGTCCACCCAGTTAGTTAGTAAGTGGGACCGTTTCTTGACCTGACAACTGAGAAAAGTGTGACATTTAGCGCCAGAGCCGCAGGGGCAGCTCCACATTGCCCTCCTCCATGACTGTCTTTGCGCTTTTAAGTCTCATCAGAACCTGAGAGGAAGGATGGCGATGACCGTGGCAAAGATAGCTCATCTCATGGCTTGGATGATGTTTGCTTTCCATTCTCAAATAAGCCACATGGAGGTCAAATCTGCCAGTGGTAAGTCATGCAGAAATCATAGCCTATATGCTGGAGTGCAGACCAGTGTAACTGTGTTTAACATTAGCTTTGGATAGGAGCACAACAGGACATTTACTACTGTTTCTTACTGGGATGATAACACAGTTAATGTGCTGTGTTTAGCAGTGTTTTATTTATTTATTTATGGTTAACATAGAGATTTGTGTAAGACTTATGTGGGTTGTCGAAGACCAATAAGATATCAGTATTTTTAGATTAAAGCTGACAGATACTTTGAGTCGATAAACATCCAAAAAGTTACAATATTCTATATTTTCACAGTATTTTACTTTTGTCAGAGTATGAAATCAACTGAAACTTCAAATGTTACAAATGTTTTAGTTAGCTACTGACTATCTCTGATTCAGTTTTGACAGGTAGGATTCAAATGACTTTTGCCATTAAGTTGAATGGAATCAATACATTTCAGTTATGACTGTGTGATCTACATCGATTTAATTTGACTAATCGTTTTGATCTTAATTCTTACTAGTCATAATTTCAATTCAAGATATATTTAATTCCTTAAGATTGTATGTAACAAAATCATCTTTTTGATATTTGAAACTATGGCGAGTCAAAATACTATTGTAGATATGTTGTACTGAAAATACTCAAATTGGACTTCTTAAAATTGCCTTTATAGGTATGACGTTATTTCCAGAAAGTCAACCAATAAATGTTACAACGCTTGCCATGGTGAAACATTTATACAAAGATGAGAAACTAAAAATCTTCATTACTCCATTCCACTCCATTACTGACTTATTATCACAAAACTATTGAGTTAAAGCACATTGTTAATTCCATCATATCAGCAGTGGGTAACACTGACTGGCTGTCAGTTAACTGAGATATCCTAATTTTACTAAAAGGCCAATATGGACCTGTTCTGGAAAATCAGTTTAACCCCAATAGAAACAGGTGACCCCCAGTTCTCACCTCAGCCTTATACCTTACTTTACTGACATCACACTTGCGCAGTCGTACGGTTATGGGTCTTCTGCAGCTGCAGGGCCGCCATGTGACAGAAATGTAGACACAACACCCACCGCTGCCTGGTCCTGGACCTTCTGGTGTGAAGAATGTGAAGCATGCTTTCACCCTCTGCTGTGAAGGAGGGAGTCGGGACACACTGATGTCACTGGAAAGCAGAATGACGGGGCAGCCATGCCTGTTTTGCCACAACGGCCACAATTGTTTTTGTGCCGTTGCGTGGGCTTGGAAGAGGCGGCACCTGGTTTGCAGATGTTTGAGATGTTCTAGAGGGTGTTCCCCATGCTTTTTAGGCTCTTCTTCTTTGAAAAGCAAATTAAGAATTTTAAGAGATTTACTGTAGTCGCTCAGATCCTTTGTTGACCACAATGTATATCCGTAAACACAAAAATGTTCCCACAGCTGTAAACATTACAGAAGGAAACAGCACAACAACAGCACAACAACAATGTATCCCTTCCACTCCAATTTCTAGGGGTCTACCAAACTGAAATACAGGGGCTGGCTCTACCAAAGGGAAGGTTGGATGTCAACATAGAGAGACGCAAACTCAGGTGGAGGAGGTGGGCATCCAGGACCAAATCTGCAGCCCCTGTGTGGGCTACTGATAAGAGAGGCCACTACCGAGACCAGCACCAGCCAGAGGACTCGGACCCCGACCTGCTAACTGAGGAGGGACATGACAATTCTTCACAGATAGCAGTAGGTTTATTAAAGTCTTAACACATTCTTAAAAAGTTGTGGTGATCTAATAGAATACAATGAATTACAACTTTTTTCATCAGAATTTGTTTTTTTGGAATAAATAGGCCCAATGTTTAAGTAATTCTCTTGTCTGATTTTTTTCCTCACATTTCAGGACAATATTAGTATTATTACTGCACTTGTTTATTCAATGGATATAAAATTTTGGCTGAAAGTGCTACATTAAGTTCACTCAAATTATGGTTTACAAACAAAAATAAAAGTGAATCATTCCAAAAAGGAAATCTTGAAATCCAATCGCCAACTAATGAATCATGAATCAAGATTAATTTCCTTTAAGCTTGAGATTCACAGGCCTAAAAAATGTACATTTTTGTCAGTTATTGGTGTGCAGGTGTAGCTAAAAAGGTGAAAAAACAACTGGTGACTTGATGTCACATCCTGTTGCTGCCTGCCAAACAGTCTTGTATCATGTATGCTGGTGTCACTTCAGTCTCAGTGTTTTCCACAGGATGTGGATCATGCTTACTACACATCTAAAATCTACGGCCCTGGAGACCCTGCCAGTAGAGAGCTGTGGGTGGACATCGATGGGATGGAACAGGACAGCTGGAAGGTCCACGGCTTCCTGTCCAGCACGCACAGACAAGCAGAGGTATGGAATCCATGTGAATGGATTGGAGTAACATTGTGTGTGTATTTTTTTTAATAGATGCTGTTGAAGATGTACAGTCCAGGAGAAAAGAATGTAGAAAGCAGAGATGGTGTCAGTTCACTTCGAATTCAGTATTTTTGCTTGAATTTTACTGGAACTATTTCACCATAAAAAGGCTCCTAGATCCAGACTATGAAGACATCATCTTGCATCCAGGATCTGTTATTATTATACATATTGTATTTTACATTTAGAATGAACTGAGCTAAAATGTACACAGAGTGAAATGACACCAAACCATGATTGTAACAAGAACATATGGAAATCAAAGTGTTGAATTGGATTTCACCAATGATTGCTGCCTGATTTTAATGCACTAATCAAAGTAGACCTTCCTTTTCTTTGCTTCCAGAGAGTCAACCTTTCCTTTGAATTTCCTTTCTATGGTCATGTACTAAAGGAGATCACTGTGGCAACTGGAGGTAGGTCTTCTTCTGTGATACCAAATATTTCCTGCTGAATTACAGAGAAATGTGTATAAAATGATACACAATACAATACAATCTACAATCTTTTTTATTTGATGTAATGGTGCAGCCATGGAACAATGGCACCAGCAACCAGTAGATATAGAATAAATATGTGACATTGTCATACAATATGGGAAAAAAAACTTTCTCCAACTTTGAAGCTAAGGGGAAATTTAAGGGAAAATCAGAGTTCAGGAGGTTAAGTAACAGTTCTGTTACATGAAAAACTCATTCTGGACACAACATGGGTGACTGACATGGACATTGTGAAATCCTCTCTTTGCTGAGCCTACAGACGTAGTGATGGTAACCTAATCTGTGTATGTTTTCCTCCACCAGGTTTCATTTACACTGGAGACATCATCCATCATATGCTAACAGCTACTCAGTACATCGCCCCTCTTATGGCTAATTTTGACCCGAGCCTGTCCAAAAAATCAGCTGTGTTTTACGCTGATAATGGTAAGAGAGAGGGAGAGGGGGAAGTTTGCATGACCAATATTTTGTTTAATTTTCATTCAAATGTGTCATCATTTGTGACTGTTTGGGTGTACACAGAATTGTGTTTGTCTTTTGAACATGCTGACTATGTATGCTGTGTATAAGAGCTTGAATCGGACCTTATATTTGGAGCCTGACTTGACCGCCTCACTAGACCAATGTCTAGTGAAAGTTATAGGAATACTCCAAAGTTTTGGGCAAAATACCCTTTTTCTGACTTAGCTAGACTGAGACAAGATGTTTGACACATTTTCACCTCTGCACGTCTACTGGTTCGGTTTCTAGGGTAGCATTTCATGTTAGCTTAGCATAAAGACTTGAAGTATACAGGTGTCAGCTAACCTAGTTCTGTCAAAGTGAAAAAATAAACCTTACAGCACCTTACTTACTGTCTCACCTTACTGTCTCATTTCCACAATATATTGCCTTGGCAAAAAAAAAAAAAACAGTTAAAAGTTAAAAGGAGAAGTTAGATGGTTGTAACTATAAGCACTGAACAAATATGTTCATCTGTTATAGTTCCTATGATCTAACTTCTAAAACGACTCTCGTTTAAAAAAAAACAAACAAATAAAAACTCATGTATTTCAAATACACATGATACACTGTAAATAAGACAGCTTCAGAGTTGTTGTAAGGTTTATTTTTTTCACTTTGATGAAGCCAGGCTAAAAACTCTTGTAGACTTCAAGTTTTTATGCTAAGCTAACATGAAATGCTACCCATATGAACTGAACCAGTGGACGCACAGAGGTGAAAATGGTATTTAATATCTTGTCTCACTCTGGCTAAGTTCAAAGAAGGGTATTTTTCCCAAAACATTGGAGTATTCCTTTAAAAATAAGTAGAACCATTTTAAAATTGAATCCCAAGACTAAAAATCTACCCACCCAGCTTCTATACTTCAAATTTCTACCTTGTCCAAACCTATCAGGTCCCGTCAGGTTCAGACAGCCATCTCAGTCTCAAATGTGGTTGTGTCTGTATGTGCATGTGATTCCACACTTGTTTATGTGTCTGTATCTTTAGGCACAGCGTTCGTGGTGCAGTGGAACCAGGTTCACCTGCAAGACAACTTCAGTCTGGGAACTTTCACCTTCCAGGCTACTCTGCACAGCGATGGTCGAATCATCTTCTCCTACAAAGAGGTGAGGCTTCTTTTTCTTGGTCGTCTTCGACGTTCATCGGGAAAGATGAGTGTAATCTGAAATTTCTTCATGTTTTCCTAGATTCCTGTAGATATCAACAACATCAGTGCTGAGAATCATCCGGTCAAAGTGGGTCTGTCGGATGCTTTTGTGGTGCTTCATGAGATAGAGCAGATCCCCAGTGAGTGGCAGATCAGTCTTGTTGATGTCATTTCTGTTGATTGAAAACCTTGAATCTCCAAAATGTGTATATCTAAATTTATATCACAGAAAATCAACCAAATCTCTAAAGCCCCCCCAGATTATACAGTGAAAGGGCCCTTTAAGCCAAGTGGTCATAAAAATTTCTCCATCCCATAGATTCAACCCATAAAAAAATTGTAAAAATCAACAAAATTGTTCTTTTTACCTATGAACAGTAAATAAAGACTTGAAGTCTCCCTACTCTTTGCACCACCTTGTTCTCTGTGTTTCAGATGTTCGGAGGAGGACCATCTATGAATATCATAAAGCTGACATCCTCAAGTCCAAAATCTCCAATTGCACTGCCGTGGAGATGCTGCCTCTCCCTAGTAAGTGAATACTTGCAAGTCGCTGCCCTGCAGGATGGCCTGCGTTTGTATGTGCAGGTTTCTTTTAGGATTTCAACAAGAAGGCCGTCTCTTCCTTCACACTCTTCACTCAGTCGCTTGTGTTTCTTTATTCTCAGCGTGTCTCCAGTTCTCCAGCTGCGGCCCATGTGTCACTTCTCAGATTGGCTTCAACTGCAGCTGGTGCAGTCGGCTTCAAAGGTAAAGAACTCTTTTTGGTGACAGAGACGATGATCACAAATCAGAAATGGAGGCTTGAGTTTCCATCCTGCATCTGAGTTGTGCTTCAGTCTACACAACCTGACCTCAGAATCCACTTGGACTTAAATGACTACAGACTCAGACTCTGCATTTGTCTCTTGAGAGCAATATGCATCTATAAAAGAATGGGTCGGTTGCATTGTGTACGTTTTTTTTTCCTGTTTAGATTACACATGGCTAGGATATATTTCAATGTCACTCAAATATGCTGCATGTATATGTTGTTACAAACACAAGGACCACATGGCATCAGCTTCAGTGCCATTTTTAATAGGTTGTGACTTTAAAATATGAAAGGCTGATCCTCCATTGTTTTTTTCCGTCATATAGCCAGACAGACTCGTATTCTGAGGTTACATTTTATAAATTCAAGGGTACAGTTTACAAATGTGATGGTATGGATTTGTAATTCAAGGATATAGTTTATGAATCTGCATCGACAGGTTTGTATATGTATTTTTTCTGACATGTGGCTCCAGGGGCATTCTTTACTATTTCTATATATGCTTCCATTTCATATCAGGCATTGGTTAAATCATTTTTATAATTTAACCAGTGCTTGATAGGCTACTAGCTAAATGAGACAAAGTAGCTGGATGTAAATGTCTTAAAAGAAACCATGTTGTGGTTTAAACAGACTTGAGGAATTTACACTTGAATCAGACATGTCCCTCATATATTTGGGACTTTAAAGTGACTTGTGAATATCTGTGATAGCAGATTGATTATTCTCGCCTACACAACGATGGAATTTGCTTCCTTTATCAGATGCTCCAGTGGCTTCGATCGCAATCGGCAAGAATGGGTTGACCTCGGCTGCCCAGAGGAGGTGCTTATTATTTTGCGTTTCACTGTATTTATCTGCAGTAGGACTCAGCGTTGCCCGTCTACTTAAGAAACTGAATTGTTGTTCCTTTGTGCAGAGAAGGGATCCGAGGTGCGTTAGAACGACAAACCTAACAAACACCACATCTCACCACCTCACACACACGACCAC
>OMLF01013952.1:0-11053 GCA_900302615.1 Holocentrus rufus | reverse complement strand
GAGAGAGAGAGAGAGAGAGAGAGAGAGAGAGAGAGAGAGAGATCACCATGCCAATAAACCGTTAAATGAAAACTAATTGAAAGAGAGGGAGACGAGAGAAAGGGAGAGCGAGGGAGGGATGGAGAGGCAGGAAGAGAGACTGAGAGGAGGGAGGGGCGAGAGAGGAGAGGGGTTGATAACAGCCAAAGTCACCTCACAGTTAATAGTTTTTATTGGATCTCTGTGGAAGTGGGAGCAGTGAGGATTTTGCTGAGTCTCTTTTATTGTCTCTCAATTCTAATTATCACAGAAAAAAAAACCTTTCTTAACCTGTCGTTTAGTCCACAGTGCTCGGTCTTAAACCTCTTCAACCCTGTCTCTCCTATGGGCAGATGAAATTACAGTAAAGGCAGAACTATATTGTAAATTCTAGTGGAGATCCAAATGTTTCCAAAGATACCAAATCTGTCCTGCTGAATTCCAGGGAAATGTGTATAAAATGATGCACAAGACATGTAGATATTTTCTATTTGATGTCATGCTGCAGCCATGAAACAATGGCATCTTGGATTTGAATATTTCACTCAATAAAAGTGTGATGGAGCTTCAATGAAGCTGCAACCAACAAATACACAATATGGATGTGGAAAAATCACCTTGAAGCTGCTTAAATGTAAATTTGAGGGAGTTCAAGAGATTAAAATCATATTTACCTTGACCAAAAAAAAAAAAAAAAAGATTATTGCACTTGTTTCCAATTCAGTTTCATCTATTTTGAAAATTTCCTTGGAATAAGCAACACAGTCCCTTGAGTCAAGAAAGAACAAAGTGCATTGAAAACAAGTGAAATTGTAATTTTGAAATAAGCAGCTGTTCAGTTTTTTAAAAAAAACGATAGATTTTAAGAGTTCATACTAAAGTAAATGCCTCTACTGCTGCTATTGTTATTATGATTGTCATCAAAAGCTTTTGCATTTTATTATTATTTTTTTGATTTAACTAAAGTGAATTGAGAAAGCAAGATGGACGTAAACAAAGATGGTCCTCTATCTCTATCCCTTCTTGGTGTCGTCCACCACAAGCCAAAACAAACAATATTACAGCTGAGAGAAAAGCAGAGAGCAGCCAGAGAAAGGAAAAGAGAGACAGACAGAGCCGGCTGACAGTGTGTAGGTGGTTCATTAATGTTGTCACTTGGAGAAGATCGACAGTCTTCCTCATTTCCTCCTCCCATCCCCTCCCCGTCTGTCTGTCTCGCTGACACGTCTTCAAATCACACCAGCTCATTGATGTGCGTCTCTCCAGCTCTCATTCTCCCTCGCTTTCTCTCTCCAGTATAAACAAAAGAACAAATTAGACTTTCAGAAAAGCGTTTTCCCAGAGCTTTTTGTCCATGAAAAGGCTCTATTCCAGTCTAAATTACATGAGATTGATACTTGTGTGTGTGATGCATGCTGGGAAGTTCAGATCACAGGGTTTTATGCCAGCTGAAGAGGTGTTTAACTCTGCATGTACAAAGTGTTTAGCTGGGTTTATCATCTACCACTTCAATGGGTAACGATATAGTTAACTTTATAACAAATGTAGTGTGATATGAAGATTTTTTTAATGAAATATTACTTTAACTGCATGGATTAATAACAAAATAACTAAACAAATAAACAAACAACTAAATAAATAAATTAAATTAAATGGTGACACTTTATAATAAGTACACACTATAAAGCATTAGTTATTGAATTCATCAATTATAACGCATTAATACTCATTACTATATATTTTATAAAAGTTAAAAATGTTTTACTCATCACTGACATTTTTAATTGTTTATAAACTATATACTAATGAGTATTCATGCGTTATAAATGATGAATTCAGTATTTATTAATGCTTAACCAACGCTTCATAGTGTGTACTTATTATAAAGTGTCACCAATTAAATTAAATTAAATAAGATAATACAATACAATAATACAAAAAGTGTCTTTGTGTGTAAATTTCATTCTAATAAGATTAAATGGAGTTTCTGAGCTGCGGTGCTTTGCTTTAAATGAATTTTTCAGTGCACTATTCAGCTGTTTTCACATGTAGCAGCAGCCTGTTAGAGAGATGCAGTGTTTGGAAATCCCTCCAACTTCAGCTAATTGAAATTCCTGCTTTTGGCACCTTCAACATGTGATTGGTAGAAAGTTGCTGTGTGCAATAATGGGATCATTTCTGCAGTGCTGGCGTAGTGTGTGGATACATACACACATACAATATGCCTGGATGTATACACACACACACACACACACACACACACACACACTAACAAACAGTTGTTGTTTAGTGATATAGAGTGAATAAACAGTTAACTAATAGTGTTGCTGCTTTGCTTATTGCTGCCATACATCATATCACCACGCACTCATTATAAAGACATACAGAGAGAGGGGAGGAGACACTCTGCATGTTTTATTGCTAAGTTCAGCATTTCTCCGCCAGCTGTGTGTGTGTGTGTGTGTGTGTGTGTGTGTGTGTGTGTGTGTGCCATCGGCTTCTTTATTCAGTGGTCTTCATTGGTGTAAAAATCAATGAATTAAATAAAACATAAATAATGCTTCGGGCCCAAACATAGACACATGCACATCATTACACACATTATATATACATATAGATAAATAGATGCATTAGATGAGAGATATGCATCTATTTCTTTTAGATAGATTAATTTGTAAACAATGCTCTGCTAGAGTCTTAGTGGCTATAAGTATCTCTATAATGGTGACTGTATCTATCTGTGTCAATTAAATACAATATGCGTGTGTGTGCGTGTGTGTGTGTGTGTGTGTGTGTGTGTGTGTGTTAAATCTTACCTCTATGATAAGGTCTGGCTGCGAGGTGACTCTGATGGCGATCTGTTCTTGTTGGTCTGTAGTATAAGACACCCTGTAGGCCAGACTTCCTCCATAGGCCGACAGCTACACACAAAGAGAGAGGAGCTGTTGATGATCTGTACTACAGGGAACTTTATAGACCTTTTTCAAGCAGCCCTTTTTGACATTAAAAAGTAGGGTAAACACAGGTGTTACTAATGGCGTTAATGAAGGTTCAGTTCCATTTCGGTCTAACAGAGCCAGGGTCCTGCTATTGTTCATGCTGACTCACTGGAAAGACTCTGCTGCACTTCAATGGAACGAAACCTTCATTAATGTCATTAGTAACACCTGTGTTTACCTGCTAGTTCATGTCAGAATAGCTGCTGTGATGAAGGTCTTTTACGTGGCGCTGTGGAATACTCATTGCTGATTGGTCAGAAAACTACATGAGACAGTAAAGGCTGTTTTATGTTTGTAAGACACGAACAAAATGATGTCAGAGAGACAGAAAAAGGTGTCGTCCGACAGCGTCTTGCACCTGTGGAATATTTGTAAGGTCGCAGACGCTGTCGTTGGTTGTCTTATATTTATCCAAATGATTTTCTGATTGACGGTCATATTAGTAGCTTTTGTCAAAACATCCGCTGGCTGTAAAACAATCAATATATAATAAATACATAAATCTAAAGTGATGGATGGGTTTGAGGAGAGACTGGCGGAGCAGGTGAGGAAATATCCTCACCTGTATGACTCGTCACGGACTGCAAGGACGCCCAAACAAACACGCTCCTTCCTTGTCTGACTACAATCTGCCGCCTCCTCTGCTGTAAAAGCAAATTTAAGATCTCCTGCTCATCTGCTACCTCAAGCCGGCAGCCATCTTTCCTGAATGGAGAAGGGTCCAGTTGGTTACCATGGAGACGAGAGCTTGCGCCACAGACGGTGTCCGACACTTTGTATAAGCATAAATGCATCTGTGTTGTCCGACACTTTTCTAAAGACGTCTGCCGACAGCCTGAAAACGGCCTTAATGAGCAGTTCACAATATTGTACAGGATGTGCAACAGTGAAACTGGTTACACTTTTTGGACATGCTCAGTCACCTCTGTCGTTGTGAGGTGTACTTCATCAGATGGAGACTTAACTGTACTCTGTTTTTATATCCAGACAACTAAAGGGCATTTTATTGTCATGCAACATCATGTAAAGCCTGAATGTAAACAACATGGCAGTGCTTATATTGAAGCTTTTGCACTTCTGTGTTGTTGTGCATCTGTGTCATTGAATTCCCGTATACAGGTGTCCCCCTACGATCAACCAATCAGAGTGTGCGACCTAGAAGAGACTTAATTCTATGTTGAGATTCTTAAGTGTGGTGGCCTACGTGACACCAGAGTCAAATAGCATCGGGTTATGCTGTTTTACAAAATCCAGTGAAGTGAAAAGAATTCTGAGAAATTCCCCTTAAAGATTCTGTGGGTAACTTTTCCCCCTAATGTTGACAAATCAGAGGGAAAAACCAAATTAAATGCATTAAGAAAAAAATCCGGTCCTCCTGGTGCTGTAATCACATTTGTTAAAATCCATTTGGTGCAAATCAAACAACCAATCAGCTTAAGGAGGCGTCACTACCTCAGTGCCAGTCATGTCTTGTGCACACACACTGTGCACTGCTCAGTTCCTTAGCTTAGCCTACCAGAGCTACAGTAAGCTAAGCTAACGTACTGTATCTACAGAATGGCAGAGAGGGGAGCCTGTTCCCCAGCTGCATCGGCACTGGAGCCACATGCACGAGCATGAGCGTGAGCGTGCACGTGGGTGGGAGGGATTTGGAAGAAGTACTGAATCTCAGGTGGGAGGGGTGGGAAAGTTATCACGATCAAATTTTTGACAAAATTCCGCCCATTTCACAAAGGTACCTACGCAAGTGGCTGACGATACAGATTTTTTTTTTTATTTTAACTCTTAGTTTCACCGTCTGAGCTTTTAATAAATGTAATGACATTTTGCAAAAACTTCAAATGAGATTTCCGTGGGTTTTAAAGTGTAAATGGGTTTATGTGTATTGTGTGTAAATATTTAAACCAAATGAACCAAAGGACTGGGTTTGGTGGAATGTGAGCGTGGTGAAAAAAAATCAGTCGTGTAATTCAGAAATCTATAAGCATATACATTTCACATACTTTTTTTTTTGGTGATGGTAGTGATAGAGGAAATACAAGTAATACTGCTGTAACAACTACTATTACTGCTGCTACTACCACTAATAACAATAGTGCTCTCCATTACAATCTGTTATTAAGTAAAGAGCACAACAATATGCAAGGATCTTGTTGTCTTGTGTTCTTTCAGTGAAGCGATTTCTGTCGAGTCCACAGAATGAGCTTTAGCTGAGGAAACGCTGCGTCGGCATGATCCCGAAATTTATTATTCCGCTCCAACCTGAATGGTAATGGGTGGGCAAGCGAGATAATAATGCTACCATAAAAACCAGAGAGAGAGAGAGACAGAGGGAGAGAGAGACAGGGAAAGAGAGAGAGAGAGAGAGGAAGAAAGAAGGGGAGAGAGACAGAAAATAGAGCTTGAGAGAGAGAGAGGTGGACTTAGTGCCTCTATAAACCTCTTCCATTCTGCATCATTACTCTCACCCCTTAAACCAGGAGGAGGAATCACCCATTTCACACCTGACTGAAAACACACACACACACACACACACACAAGCAGGCCTGTAAGTGGTGTTATACTTGGGAGGACATTTTATTGAGTAACAATTATTCTCTATCTGACCCCATTTGCAGATTTGGACGCCGCAAGATAGTAAAAGCGTCATTTACACACACACACACACACACACACACACACACATGCAAACACAAACTACAAAGCGTACACACATCAGACACTTGTATTGCTGCTGCTAGTTCGTAGCCATTAGCTCGTCTGCGCTCCAGTATTGACTCCATGATGCTGTGAGTACACAGGATTCGCCTTAATCCAGCGAGCCTGCAGGGCGCCGCGCAGACAGAACGCTCTGTGTACCTCGGAGACCGGCGTTTTGATTTGAGAAGGGCTGCGGATGCTACAATACGCCGGTTTTGCTTGTTCAAGTCAGTTTCAAGAATCTGTATGAAGGTAAATATGAATATGCTTAAAGTGTCCAAATGAATTCTGGGTCGGGGCTTTGATCTCTTATTTCCAGGGGATATTAAAAGTCTGCAGACCCTTTCAGTTTTTTCAACCGGCTGAAAGTCTGACATCAAAACACACTCGAAAAGAACTCATTCAGCTTTAATTTAGATACAATACCCAGTGAAATCCATGTAAATAAAAAAACTTTTCTATCAATGGGAGGAGCAGGGATGTTTGATTGATGGTTTGCATGAACATTTATTAATGTTGCTGCAAATCTATTGATCTGTTGTTGATTTATCATATAGATAAAGGCTATTTCCTGTATTTTTTCCTTCATTTTTCAGTGATTCATTATTGGATACATTATAACAGTGGCATAATGTTGCCCACTGCCTGTCTGACTCTCATTAATAAATGTTTCAGGACAAGAGGCTTCATATCTCGGAGTTGTTTTCCTCTGTCTGCTCTAAAATGCTCTTAAATGTCCATCTGCATCTCAAATGTTAAAAATAAATCTTTGATGGATAAAAAACCCATTAGGTCTTGTAAACATTTTTAATAGATTAACTGGTTGTTAATGTGGCTGATTAATCAAATGATGGGGAATCCAAAAATCTGCACCTTTTAATTGACCGCTTGTATCCAGTAAAGGCTGGATACAAAAAGTTGACTTTGTTCGCTCTTCTTCCTCCCTTTTGCTGTTTTATCTGCTCTGTTTGTCGAGCCTTTCGCAGACGAAGTCGAAGCCCCCCCTTTGCTTTGATAGCAGCAGTAAGTCTGTTTGGACGAGTCTCTATAGCACATCTGAATTTACAAATATAAGTCCTTTGAAATTATTGACATTTCTCCGAAAACCCATGTCTGCTTCCCCTGTGCCATGCTCTCAACCCAGCCAATAATCAAAGCCTTTGTCATGGCAACCTGATGACCCATCTCTGTCCCGGGGAGAGAATGAAAAGAAATAAAAATACACAAAAAAAAAGGGAGAGAGAGAAGAGAAAAGGCCGACAGAATGGAACAGCAGGAGAGGGGAATTGTGCAAGGGAAAAGGGAATTATGGGAACTGGAAACGAGGAAACAATGTTGGTGTTTAGGATGGAGAGCACACACACGTACACACACACACACTGACTCATACAATTACAATAGACCCTGAGAGCTCGATAAGCCTGTTATTAACTCTCTTAGTGGCCAGAATAAGAAAATTCTACAGTCAATAGCTGTCCGAGGACAAGAAACAATACCAGCTGTTAAAACCCGAATCAGAAATCTGACCCAATCTCCATTAAAGCTAAAGCAAACTTTTTTCATCGCAGTGTGTCATAAAAAAGGTTGCCAAACTGCAGATTATATTCAAGTAATTTAGTCCAAAACTGAGGTGCAAATTCTTTTTTATCTCAGAATAAGTAAAAAAAAAATTGCCAGTCAAGTGAAATAATTTAACTTGCTTCCAATATAAAACATTTATTTAAAAAGTTTCTTCAATAAATTGATCTCTCAATCAGTGATCAGTGGAGGTGACAGAAGTCATGTTTTTGCACCACAGGGGGCCGTGCACACAGAGGACATGCTTGCATGAAAGAAACGCGAGTCACGACGCTGCTGTAGTTGGGACCCAACATCATTTAAAAATGAGGAGAAAAAGGACGGCGTTTCACCGTTGCTATGACAACACATTGCTGCTAACTGGAACTGAACCATATCTCCCTCAAAGCTTTGTTGTGCTCCTATATTGTAACTGCTTTTTGATCTTTCTGGAAGTTCTGGATAATCAGACACTGCAGTAATTAAACTCTCCTCCAATGTCTGTCTGTTTATCAATATTTGTCCCGCCCCTTTTCTTCTGTGATTGGTCACTGGTGGCAAAATTGACAGTGATGAGCTCTGCATCTTAGCAAAAGTTGGACAGTTTTAAACTTTGGCAACTGCTGATAAAGGCTGTGTACCTCTCACACACACATGTACGCACTCATGGGTCAGTCTCTCTCTCTCTCTCTCTCTCTCTCTCTCTCTCTTTCATACGCTCTCACACACACACAAACAGTCGTGCAGCATTGTTGCTAAAGCATCAGCAGCTGAAGATCAGTGGCTGTTGTCATGTTCACGTCGGCGGTGACAGAACGAGGAGGAAAGACCAGCAGAGAGGCCAGTGTGTTGTTGTGCGTTGTTGCCGGAGCTCGACCAACTTGGCCTCCATGTTTTCAGTCCGTTGGTGCGTCATGTTGCCATGGTGCATTGCTGCGATGTGCAGGCGCAGTTAGAGAAAAAAGAAAAAGCACTGACTTGGGGGAATGTGAGAGGCTGACGATGGCTTCAAGATATTGTTCCATGTTTCAAGAAAATTTCGAACATAAGTGAAGTCTTGTCATCTGGCAAAAACATCCAGCTTGTTTTAATAAAATTTTTGAGGTTGAATATTCAACAAAATGATGTTAAGATGAACATTTTTGCAGCTCACATTGCTCTGACAAATTGTTTGGGGGAAGGCGCCTCGCTGGCCAAAGGAAACATTATTACACAACTCCAAATTATCAGATAACCGAAGAAAATATGGTCTTGACCCGCTCGGAAACTTGCAAAATATTGTTAATGACGTCCGTGACCTCCAGGTTTACGTCCCGTCTGCGAGTTTTGCAGATTTCTGTCAGAGTGAAAATAAAGCGCAGACAGAGAAAACAAGTACAAGACTGCTTGTTCCTGCGAGCGGAGATATGTGACTGATCAGGAGGAGAAAAGAGCGGAGGAGAAAAGCAAGAGGCAGGAGAGGAGAGGAGGAAAGTTACAGTATGAGATTTCATTGCCGGTGGGGAGGAGCGGAGAGCGACAAGAGGCGTGAAAATGAGTCGCTATCATCCTCAATCCTCCACCAGGGATCCCATCGGGGCTCTGGCATATTTTGACTTTTTCCCTGACTTTCCATAACGAAGTCAGAGGATTTCCATGACCTAAAAATTGTATTCCTTCCTGGTTTGTTAATGCTGTTTTTCTAAAGGGGTAAACAGTCTGCTTTGCACTACTGTTGGCCGTGCTGAGGAGAAAAAAACTGATGGAAAAAAAAAAACAGCCCAAAGTGCAATAATGCAATGCGAAGTATGTGTGTTAAGGCAAAGTGTATGTGAAACAAGTCGGAAAATACATTCCGGTATATTCTTGTAAAGTGACCCATTTGGAAAATCCCCTGATGTTCGCTGACTTCCAAAGAAAATTTATCCAATGTCTTGATTCGTCAAGGATCAATACAGGTTTTTGTAACATCTGCAAGAATAAACTCAGCCAAAAGAAGGGTTATAAAAATATCAAGAGACACCAAACAGAAAAAAAAATGATACAAAACAAGACAGAAGGAAGAAAAAAAAGAAAAATAGAAAAATGAAACTTTCTATATGCCAACATGAGCAATACAAGTGAGGAGGAAACATGACAAGTTACATGACAGTCACAGCCTTGTTTCACCATAATGTAGTCACGGTAACGTAATCCTGATTACTTGTAATCTGGATAACGTAATCAGATTACAAAAAATAAGTAACTATGATCAGCCCAGATTACATGTGGAAAAAAGTGTAATTAGATTCAGGGTTCTTACAAAGTCTTGAAAGTTTGAAGTTGCTTAATTTTAGGAATATGCTTGAATTCAAATATACTCCTTGAGAAATGTTTCATCTTCAACATAATCTGGTAAAATGTAAAAAATCTTTTAATATTTGATATGACCCTGTACCCCGAAATGAGCCAGCATAAATAATCATTAAAAAAAAAAAAAACATAAAAAGTGACCATATACATTGATTGTTGTGGGTTTAAAGGAATTCTGCAAACTTTATTTTCCACAATTGCATTTTAAGTAACAAGATTACATGATAAAGGTACTTCAATTTTGGTTTAAGTACCTTGAAAGTGCTTGAAAAGGGCTTGAATTTTACTCTCGGGAGGCTATACAAACCCTGTAGATTACAGTTACATTGTCGAGGATTACTTGATTACGGTTTTGATTACGTCTTTAAAATACGGCAGTTTTAAACCAGTTTTTTTCCCATGATAACCAATGCTATTAACTTATGAAAAGTGCGTCTGACATACGGGGTTTCTTAGACAAGTGGAAGGAGGAAGACAGAGCGGTGTCTCGGTGGAAGTTTCAAGCAGCAACAGTCCCTCCAAAACAGCCTTGAAATCCTGGCAACATCGACATATGCAAAA
This sequence comes from Holocentrus rufus, assembly GCA_900302615.1. Lineage (NCBI taxonomy): Eukaryota > Metazoa > Chordata > Actinopteri > Holocentriformes > Holocentridae > Holocentrus > Holocentrus rufus. The sequence goes on along the minus strand of OMLF01013952.1, from coordinate 887 downwards.
TGCATCTTCGTTTTGAGATGTTTAAAGCAAAAAGAGGAACTCAAATTTGTGACTGTGTCCATTTTTTAGTGTAAGATAGAATATTGTCAGTGTTTAATTTTAAAGTAATCCAAACGTATTCAGATTAGATTTTTTTGGTTATTTTTTGTAATCCCATGGATTATATTACTAATTACAAAAATTTCCATGTAATTTTTATTCAGTAACTGACAATATTACCTTGCATATTACAGTAATGTTATTACATTTCTAATAATGGGTAGATTCACAAAGGACTATTTCAATTCTAGCCAAAAAATATTATGATTATCAATCAAAACCCTGTTTTCCCTCTAAACATCAAATACAAGGTGAAGCATCCAAAAACTAAATCCCACCAGCTTTCCCCTGATTCGTCTCCCTCATAATTAGCTGTCATCTTCTCACGCTGAGCCAGCTAAGATGACAAATGACAAGGAAGTTTGTCTTTCTCTGGTTGGAAATATTGTGATTGTGTTGATTTTATTCCAGCAAAAGGACGACAAAAACATTGGGCATCAACGCCGCTTGGTTTCCCCGATCACACATACTCAAGGGAGAAGCGGACTTAAAAGTGCAGCCGATTGCCAACTTTGTGAGAGTAACAGAAAAGTAATGCACTGCAACGGGTGATGGGATGGATTAACGCTCCTCAGCAGTAAGAAGCAAAGTAGTGAAATTACTTTGGAAATGAGCATTTTTCAGTTATGAGCCGAGCCACATGCTAGCTGCTTCACAGAAATATGTTTGCCGATCTGCTTTTCAAATGCCTGTTTGCTGTGAGTTTTAGGAGTAGAAAAGCAGATAGCGGAGACCAATCCTCTCTTGGTTAAATTGGGCATAAAAGTATGAGTATGAGAGTACGTGAG
>OMLF01013951.1:0-10280 GCA_900302615.1 Holocentrus rufus | reverse complement strand
GTGCCGCCATCACCCTCTGCCTCTCCACCACCAGCAGGCAGTTGGCGCACTGGCAGTCCCTCCAGCGGCAGAAGCGCTTGTGTCCCTTCAGGCAGGACACCACGCCGTGGTTCCGGCAGCGGGCGCACTTCGGCGTCCGGCTCAGCTTCCTCTGGTCCCCGGGACACAGGCCGCTGGGGCCCGGCTTGTCCTCGCCTTTGCCACCTTCGCCGTCCTCTCCGGCGGGGCAGGGCGGCGCCGAGCCCGGGTTGTAGTCCGCCTGGTCGTCGCTCTCCGTTTCCAGACTCTCCACGTCGATTTCAAACTCGCAGCCGGCGCTGTCCGTCATGTCTGCACAAGTCCTCGCCTCGGTCGCTCGGATCTCGGATGAATTACCCAACCCGTGTCTGGAAAAAAGATATCGAAAGTAAGCCAATATGTTTGGCAAGGTACTGGCACTCGAAATTACAAAATATCAGGAAAACTCAGTGACCTCTCTCCTGTGGGACAACGGACATCCAAAGCTGTCCGTTACTTTTACGTCTCACGACAATTTAACGGTTGGTGTAAACTTTTACCTTCAGAAAATAAGTAAGTTAATGTCCTCTCCTTTAGGCGACCATAGCATCGATTTAATGTGTCTGCCATCCTTTGTATTGACAAAAATAGCTCATGAGAATATTTCCACTCGGGGAAAATTAACTTTTTTTTGTGTTTCTCATCAAAGCTAGCTTAATATGACAAAACTAACGGCTAATTTGGCGAGTGTGAATTGGATGCAGAAGCTAGGTTAGGTTTTGGTTTAGGCCTATTTAACTTTAATATCAGTCTGCTATTTAGAGACTGTGATCACTGAAGTAATGGCTTTTTTAAACAATTGGTCAGGCTATCATTACTGAAAAAAGTAACATGTCACATAAAATATTTTTTCATTCTAGACTATCATCAGGTCAGAATAGAAAAGACAGGCTGGTATGGTTGTCATCAATTATTCTAAAGAAGCCATAAGCTAGCAGTACAGTGATTCAGCCTAGGTGAGTCTAAATTATTAGACCTAAATAGTAACTAAATGTTTAATAATGTATTACATCAACGAGTTCATAATATTATCTGGTCATATTTCGGTCAGTGCTCAATTTTTATACACAGCTTCAGCAGTTTTGGTGCTAATCAACAGGCTATAACTGTAAAGATGCAGGGATCCTGTCAACCTCTAAAGCTGAGCGAGTTACACCTTTGAAATAAACCACCAGCTGGCAAAAAGCGTTATGATAAAGTTTTGAAATATTAATCTCAATCTACACCCTAGCGAGATTACCAAATTTATGTTTCCATGGCTACACCGTTGTGAATTAGCAATAACGTGCGAAAAGAGTTGAAGTTACCTCCAGAAGATGATTCGGCGGTCCTCTCTCCAGGTTTTTCAGGCGATGTCACGTAGCAGCTGTGGTGATGGATCACACACACACCTTCCAGACTCCAAATTAACCCTGTAATTAGCTGTTAATTGAGCGGATGAATCGCCCTCATGCTCTGAGGAGATCCCAACTTCCCTCTGAGGCACACACACAGAGCGCCACTCCTATGAACGGCTCCACTGCCTGCTGCTCGGCCTGTGATTGGCTGCTTTTCAACCCTCCACGGACCAATTGGATTGAGAGCAGTGTTTGGGAGTGAGTCACTTGTCACTCAGTAACGCGTTACAGTACATTCGGATTACTTTCCCCAGTAAGAAATTGAAATTTCAATTATAATGTTACAGTTACAAAAAAAGAATTCCCTACTTTTATTTTGTTGCTAGTAGCCTTTAACACTGTCAGGAAAAGCAACATCATTACTTTCCCAAATGCAACTACTACTTCAGTAATAGTTTAATAACAGTTACCAAGGAGGAAAAAAGTTACTTTTGCTGTCACCTCCTCTAAATATCAGATTGAAATTGAATCATAACCAAAAATTACATCCAATCCACATCAACCGATTCGTTAATCACTGATCTGCAATAAAACCTGAATGTATTTTATAGACCAAACTATCTTAAGAAAACGAAATGTGTGCTTTAACTTGGTAGCCCATAATTTTTTATTTCTAATAAAAGAGCGATAAAAGCATTTGACGTCATCGTTATTCGTTATGCAAAAAACAGGACTTTTCCTGACTTGCAGGTAATATGGGAGGTCAACAGTCAAGTCTGATGGGGTGTAACCGAAAAGTAACATAATGCGTAATGTAACGAATTACATATTAAATAATTAAATTATATAAATATGCAATTTGTATTAACTAAAATGTTTACTTCAGTGGCCAAAGATTACCGTTAAACAATTTATCAGCACATCTGTTGAAAGATTAGCTCAGCTGTGTTGCGGTTATTAACAGTTTCATGTTTTGTATTGGTATTTCGCCTATGTTTACGTTGTGTGTGCCTTTATGTAACAACACAAACAGCATTTTCATGTTCTTGAATTGAGAAAAAAAAAAAAAGATAGAACACGATGGAGGCCTTATATAACCGTGGAAAAAACGTCTGCAGAATTTAGTGGATCTAGGCCTTTATGATCCAACATGTTTTTGTAGAAAGTCACTGTCCTTGAAAATGCCTGATTATTTTATTAAAGGCCTGTAACAGAAAAACTGCAAATAGGCCTATTTGTTATTGGAATAATATAGATAATAGAAATTATACAGTAACTCAAAAATACCTTAGGCTCAAAGTGAACAGTATAATATCACCACAAAGTGCTTACAGGAGTATTATGACACCATTGCAGATAAAATGCCATTAGTCACAAGGACCACAGACACAATGTAAGTTATATTCGTCAGGCAGGTTTGGATTTACAGACCGCAGTGTGTTGTGAGGCGTGTGAAAGAGCATGTAGACAGACAGGTGAAATGTGTCCTGCTGCTTGTTACATTCCCCCTAATCACCTCTGTGCCCCGGCTGGGCAAAAGTAACTGAGTGCAGATTGGATGATTACACTGTTTTCACAACAAAGACGCCTGAGAAAACATCGAGTCAGCATGCGGGACAGTCCTGCACACAGCAACAACATCCAAAAAACAAACGACTGAATCCAGTTTACCCACATTTATAATACTGACATCTATGATAGGAAATTCAGAGTTCACATAACCCAAGATCAAAACATAAACTAAACTTAACCGTAGCATGATTCTAACTAAACCATGCTTAACCTACTAATAATACTTTAATCCTTGCCATATCTAATCATAATTCTAATCTCAACTATAAACCCTAAAAAAAATCCCAAACTGTCTGTATTTGACAATTAATAACTTAGAATCAGAATACAGTGAGTCAGGGGGAATTTAATTTCAAGACATTATTCAACTTGAACCATTTGTCGTTCAGAGGTTATTCTGGAACTAAAATTTGGGAAAACTGTACTGTGAAGGAAAAAATAATTCAAGTTAGAGATTTGTGTGGCTGTGAAGATGATCACCAACCGGGCTCATACAGTAAGCTATAGTTTACCCTCCTTTTTATTTCGCCCTCCATCAGGGTGTGACACCGAATTTAAAAGAGGAATTTTGTCTTTGTTTGCAGTCTAACTGCTGACAGAAAGCTGTACTTAAATATGACATCTGCACATTTACATAGGCCAGTGCCTCTGCACTTCCATGGGAACTGACACAGAACAATAGAGAGATGGACCTGCACAGCTCTGAAAATAGCGTGTTGACGTTTGGTCTTACCCAGACTTTTTGTCTAGTTGTAGTGGACCAAGTAGGTTAGGTTTACTCGAAAGTTATATTGTAGATCTGTATGACGGGTGATGAATTTCTCTTCCGGCATGCAGGAGCCTATTTAAAACATAGGAGCTATATCAGCAGGTTTTATTCCCAGTCGCAGTCCGAGTATTCATGATTACACTATTCGGTCCTCCCTGAATCAAATTCCCGAGTCTGTTAAAGGAAAAATGTCCAGCTATCCAACAACTTCAAAGTGAAGCTGCATCCTCAGTTTCAACTTATCGCATATCATATATTTCACATATCGCTGCAAATTAAAACTAAATGTAGTGTTTTAAAAATGAAAACTATTTATTTAAATTAAACTATTTAAGACCCGGAAAACCCAAGACATAAAATAAACAAATCTTATAGTATCTTATAGTATTGATTTTTCGTATCACAAGGAACGAAAAATCACTATATTTCTGTAATATTCTTATGAGTGTCCGCGTGTTAAATATGGGAGCTAATGACCTTCTGGATTTTTCTCTCTTCTCTATAATAATCCTTTGAGGACTTCAAGGCTGCCTCCTGGTATCCATGTGGTGAGTTTATAGTGGTAATTTAGTATCGAAGGGCCTTTTTTTCCATCTTTGGTGATATTCTGTAATATTCCTATGGTATTCCAGTATGGTCACATAACGTGCTTGTGTTGCTCTACAGCGTGTTCATAGTGCTGTTATACTTTATTCATCTCCTTCAGTGTCAGTACAGTGTAATTTTCCTTTAGCGAGTTGATATTGACCTTATTGGTCGTTGTGGCGTTTTATCTCTAGTATTATTACAGTATGCTTATAATAGGGTGTTGAAGTTGTGTTGTGACATATAGTCAAGTATCTCTATAAGATGTATTACAGGATTACTGGCTCTTTTTTTCCTAAACTTGTGTGAATGGATAAACAACTGCATGCATGACAGTTTAACTCCGTTTTTTTTCCCTAGATGAGGACATTCACTCTTAACCTTTCCTCCATGTGGTGAAGACGTCAGGCCTGCAGGTGCAGCTTTGCCACTTCTCCTTAATTTATTACGTGGGTTACGACCGGCCACCCCAGGGTGCCATTTCCACATAAAGAATGCTTTGATCTTCAAAACGCTCCGAACGGTCAGACAGGAGGATCTTCATAGAGCTGGATGAGATGGACCCTCCAGGTGAAATGTGTTGTCTATGTCTGTATGGCTTATTATGGCATACAGTGGTTCTCAAAATGTGGTCCGGGGCCCTGGTAGAGACCTTCAGGGCTCCTTGAGGGGGTTCCAGGTTTCATAAAGCACTAATAGTTTATTTTTACAGTAATCTTATTCATTAGAAATTATAACAATTAGGGCAATTGAATGAGAAGAATGCCATCTGACAAAAATCTAATGATTTGGGATCCTTACAGGACAAAATGTTATCCAATGGGGGGGTCAGTGGCTCAACACATCAGTTTGGTTGTTACAGACAAGAAAAATTTACATACTGTAGAGTATGTAAAAGTTGGACCTAATTATTATGAATAATTAAATAGGCCTAAAAAGCCCTGTCATTTGAGTTTTAGGGATCCTTTAATGAGAAGTATATATACACGCTAAATTGTTTTATTGGTTAAGTTTCAGCCCAAAGTTCATTTGAGTTCTGAGCTGTGAAAACTTCTTAACTCATAAATTTGATCTGGTTAGGCCGAAGCATCCTTTTGACACAGCTTTGGGGAAAATAAAGAGTCATGATGCCACTTTCCCACACGCTGTCCAGTTTACCTTCGGCTTGATTGAAACAACAGCATCCATGTTGGAAGTGTCCCGCTGCGCAGGTCGTAAAGTGAAACAGGAGCTGCGGATAGACAGAAGAGCTGTGTGGGATCACCGCGGATCCTGTTATGTTAATTAGCTTCTGATGGACTGACAACACATGCGGCTCGGCTGAAGACAAAACCAGGCTCCGCCTGATGGGATGCTGCCGTGACCTGTCACGCCTAAACATGCAACAAGCAGCAGGCAGAGGAGACCTCCAGTTGTCCCGTTTGGAAAATCCACATCCCGTTTAACTTGTAAAGAGTTCAGCAGGTTTTGTTCCTATACATCCGTGTGCATGTTCATTCATGTAGGCAGTTCAATAGGCAATGACGTATGGTCGGAAATAAGTTATGACTTGCCATTGATCATCAAGGCAAATCAGTAATATGATTACAATCACTTCTATAAAAAAGAAAGTAAAGTAAAAAGTAAAAAGAAAAAAAAGCGTCTCAAATAGCCTAATTTACATCACTCTAATATTTACACTTTATCTTTAAAATATCAGTCCTTAAAGGTGGGTAAAGTTGATTCCTCAAATGAAAATGTATATAAACTGAGTTCAGGTGGGTTTCCGGATTGTACACCTATAATTAAAAAGTAACCCAAATTAATGAGCTTTTGCAACCAACGCTTCATTTACTATTTTACCCCTTTACTGTCATGCCAGTAATATGAATCGCTCCAGTAAGACCAGCGACATTTTTCATGTACAGCAGGTGAAACCTTCACTCCTCTGCTGACCACTGGGTGGCAGACCGGAGCAGGAAAACACACTCACTCAGTCACTCTCACCTCATCAAGAAAAACAACTTTCCATTTTCACACAGCTGAGCTCGTAAAAACAAGACAAAAATCTTTTTTGAGGCCCCCCCTTTCGTTGCAGTGTTTTCCTAAGTAACCAAAAGGTTGGAGAGGGGAGCCTTGTGACAAAGGGTTGCTGGTTCAAATCCTCAGACCACCTGGGACAGACTGGGTGACGATAAATATCATCTCATTGTCTTTGAACACGACTGCAGATTCAGATCCAAAAAATGGGTGAGGAAAGTGACTGATAAACTCTCTCTCCTCGCACAATCATAGATGTGCGCGAGGCTGTGGGTTCAAATTCCTGGAATGACCGACCGTCCATCCATCCGTCCATCCATCCATCCATCCATCCATCCATCCAGTTAAGATTAAAAGAGATTTTGAATTGAAATGTTGTAATATTTTTGTCATGAAATAGATATTGGTACAAGTTCTAATCTACAGTAATTTGCGCTTCTGTAGCCTACAATAAAAATGTGATATGGATCAATCTCACCACTAGATGGCACCATTGTAAAGGCTTAAAACCAACACTCATGACCAAGTGGGATGAAGTGGTAATGCTGCGGGCCTTTGGTAAGGCAGAAAAAGAGGAGGGTAAATTCACTTACACTCAACTTATCCTGTGTTTTGCAAAATAGGGTTTACCCATCTGATTAGGGTGACAATAATCTTAATGAGGTAAAATCAGTAGTGTACATCATAGCAATTAGTGTTGCACTGTTGTGTTTTGTTTTGGGTTTTTTTTTTTATAGGGAAGAAGAAGCATACAGTAATGCTTTTATGAAAATAAAATTGACTTTTGGCCATATTAGTGATATTTGTCATAATGTTTAGCAAATTCAGGTCACAATTTACCCACCTTTTCAACTTAATTTTATTTAAGTTACAGTAATAATAATTTCAAAAAAAAACAAACAAACAAACAGGTGAACCCTTGAATTAATAAATATGTGCAAAGAAAATGCATTTTTATTGCAGATCTTGAAGAATGGTTTAAATAGCTGAACTTACATCAGAGCTGGACAATACTTATTGGCTGATACCTGACACTTAAAAATAAGGAGAAAACAAAACCCAATATATCATTATAGCTCTATTTTTCTTTATTTTGTTTCATTTATTGCATTTATTTCTTTATTTTGTCTCCATCTTTGTTGCTAGGCGCTCATTGTTGTGGTGTTTCCCAGTTATGACCTGTCAATCAAACAGTGTGGGCGGGACTGGGATTTTCTGTTTATGTAGTCTGAGTTTCTCTGTTCTTTGTCTGTTCAGTCATGGAGGCTATCGATGCTCATGCTAATGACCCTGTTCTTCTTCTGTTTACTCATCACTTCCTGTGCAGCAGAGGATATTTCCTGGGAAAGATCGACCAGACGTGCGTTTGCAACACCTGTCATGAACAACCTGAAGGTTCAATCACTGTTGTTTTATAGGAAACGGCAATACCAAGCAGCAAAACAGGCTTTTATTTGTATAAAAATGTCACAGATTATTATTTTTCAATTAAAATTTGGTTGATTTACAATGATCTATCCAAAGTGAAGAAGAAGCCCCATGCCTCATTTTAATATCTTTCTTTCTGACCTTTTCTGTTCTGCCCCATGGACTCAGGATCTAGGAACATTTTGGGGTTGAAAAGTGATATCAGCATTATCTAATATCATATTTATAACAGATGTAATTTTAATCATTCAATTATTCATTCTATGTGGATTTAAAATTTTTCAGATTTGTGGTCTGACTCCAGTATACCTCACATCTCTCTTTATTTTGCTCCTGTGTATCGACTCATCCTGTCATGTTATCATGTTATAAACCTCTCACTGAGGATCAGACGCTCAGTTATGAACCTGCCAGACTCATCCAGGCTGCCAGTGACCATCACCGGCAACAGAAACGGGTTGGAGAAAATTTCTGTCTTAAAAGAGAAGGACCAACCGAGGATGCTTATCTCACAACAAATCCTGGTTTGATATCATATAATCAAATCATCTTTTCCTCCTCCATCACAGTGGTGTAACTCTGCTTTTCACATCCAGCTCTGTGTGTGTGTCCTCCTCAGCAGCTGCCAGTGAATCTTACTCCTGTTTCTGTATCGTTTCTCTTCTTTCTTATAACCATAATTATAACTTGATGTTACACTGGACTGAAGCATTATTGGACACTCACTAGACTTCCCTCTACAGCTGTAAGAATACAGAACACTAACACTGCTTGAATGCACATATTTATTCAATACTGCATGTTGAATAAATGTGTGTGAAATTGCATTGCCTATTATACCCCCTGCACTGTCCCATGACAATATATGTGAAGTGCTGTTGACGTGGATGTGCAGTGATATTCTGCAAGCTGTCAATGCAGCTGTGCACATAAACACAACTCAGATATCAGTGGTACATTAAAAAGGGATTTCTATGATTTGTAATAGTGCTGGAATACCTGCTCATGTTCAGAAATACATTTTAAATATGATGTTTAATGTTATTTAAAAAAAACTATTGTTCTTAAATGATTTAACCATCCTCAGTCAGCTAAGTATTCACAGATACTACAGGACATTGTTTTTTTTTAAATATAAGCAAAGAAAGATCTTTAGTAAAAATAAGTTACTAATTACTCAGCATAATTAATGAGCATGTCTCCCAACCATTTATAGGAGAACATCCAGCTGAATTGCTAAATGTACACTACTACAATGCTCAAATATATCAGCAAATCTAAGGCCTGAAATTAAATCTGGTCCTTTAACTGAACACTGAAGACAGCAATCTGATCCATTTCGACTATTCTCAAGGTTTTATTTGGCATACTCTTGACATGCATTGGTGATCTTTACATCGAACATTTTCACAGTACTAAACATGCTTACAGGAAACAGCTGATAGGTTTTCAAAACAATGAGACCGATCACATTCTGTTACATTCATCCATTTTGGTCATATCCATCTGACGCCGGGTATCTTTGATAGCACGAGGGATGATGTTAAAAAGCTAAGATTAACATCACTTTCAAGGGGTGATTGCTTGATAAAGTTCAGTTCAAACAAGAAACCGACCCTCTCCCCCCTCTTTTTTTTGTATTAACACATACTGGGTTTCCACACAATACATTGCAATACATTTTTGGTGCTTCTGCAGCTGTTCATCAGTTCATCATCAGCATCTAGGTGGACGAGTTCAGGACGCGGGAGTCTGCTGAGTCAGAGCGCTCGTCGTACTCGTCGTCGGGGGAGTAGAGGCTGGGTTTGGGCCCCAGCGTGCAGCCCTCCTCCTGGATGCTGATGCGCTGCTCTTCGGACGGCCTGGATGGGAGGATGGGCGAGCTGCGGAACATGGACCCCCCTGGGGCGGCGGCGGGGGGGAAGGGTGAGACGTACTGCGCCGCCGAGCGGAGCTGGTACTGCTGCTGGAGAGTCATGGTATTCCACAGTGTCACGTCGTTGTGCACGAAGGGGCTGGCCTGGCTGCGGGTCAGGGAGTTGCGCAGCATGAGCGGGTAGCGGGTGGGCTGGGGGAAGGACGGGTGCTGCAGGGGGACACCCAGCGGGCCGGTGGACACCACGCCCGAGGTCGAGTCGGATGAGAACCGGAGGGATTCTGGCACCCGGAAAGCCGATCCCACCGACCACTTGGCGGAGGAGGACACTGGGTGGTAGGAGCCCAGGGTGTGTTCGAAGAGGTGTCCGTTAGATGGCAGCACCAGGGTGTCAGAGTGAGGGTCGCCGTGGGGGTGGGTGCTGCCATCAGGGCCTCGGCTGGACAGCAGCACCTCGATGGCCCCTACCAGGTCCCCTCCGCAGCCCCTGAGGATGAGCTCCAGGACGGGAGGCTTGTGAGCAGGGAAGATCTTCTTGAGGACTTCCAGAGGAGGCCGGTTGGCTCGGAGGTTGAAGGGCAGATTGATGGAGCCGGCGAGGCCTTCGATCAGCACGCTCTGCTCTCCGGGGCTGGGG
>OMLF01013950.1:22655-35835 GCA_900302615.1 Holocentrus rufus | reverse complement strand
AACATGGAAAAGGCCTACCAATAGTAAAATTTGTATATGTACATATATTCAAAATATATGATAAATATATGATACATTTTTATATAGTATTGTATGTTGTGACCAAATATATTAAGAGTGATATTTGCCCCATATGTAACATATAAGGCAATGTATTATTATTGCATACTAGACATGTTAGTATATGAAAACATATGAAACTGTTCCATTTTCTAATAGTTTTCTTATATAGTTTGGACATATATGTGCATATGCGGTATGTTTTTAATACATATGTACATATATTTCATATATTGACATTCAATGTACATATAATATGTACATATTTAAAATTTGCATATGGGAAAGACACTTATGCTAAATGATTATAATACAATATCCAAAATCCCAGAGGATATCTAGTCTCATATCACGATATCAATATATTATCGATATATCACCCAGCCCTTGGTGGTAGATGGTGTATAACCATATAGTAGTTGCGTTATACTTATGTATAAAACTGCTATATACCACTGAAGTGCTTTATTACTTGTATCGTCATTTACAACCCCTCACCTGATCTGTCCTCCATAGCATACTATACAGTTATATGGACTCCCTTGCTGTCTGTCTGTGTGTTATGTTCCTTTTGAGACTAGAGTGAAGCTATTCCATTCAGACAGGATTTGGGCTGGCACTGCATACGTCCTGCTGCAGCACTATGCTGCCAAGTTAGCCAGACTGGGCCAGGCCTGGCCAGGCCAAGCCTGCCCTCTTCATTGTTGTGCGGGACCGGATCTGTTGCCGGTAATGAGGTGCTTTCTCACAGCGGTGCCCTCCTCTTACCACAGGCATTAATCTCGCTGCTGAGAGATGAGGGTGACGGGAGATCAGAGAGAGGGGAGATGTGTGCGTGCATGCGTGTGTGTGTGTGGGTGTGTGTCTCTGTTGTGTGCAAATGGCTTACTTTGTGTAAATGTCAGATGCTTGTTTGTTTGTACTGTGTGACAGGCAGGTTGCTTTGTTTGCTCGCTTGTCTCTTTATCTGTCCAGCTGTCTGTATTTAAATCGATCGTTTGTACATGCCTGTGATGGATATCTGTCAGTCCAGCCTGATGACTGGAGTAGCACATGTGAGAACTGGACTCCAGAGGAAAGGCTTTTCATTTCCCATCACATGGCTATGAGTCCCTAAGGACAGCAGCCGGGACAGCCTCACAGCACTGCAGAAATACTGCACCGGGATCAAAAGGGCCTTAGTTAGAAGACCTCGGCTTTGTGAAATGAAAATGGAAAGGCATCTCATTCTGAATGTTAAGCCTCATAAGTGTTCAGGCCAACCTGTGATGAAATCCACCCATTGCAGCATCAGTTGTTTTCTTAGGGAGAGAGAGAGAGCGAGAGAGAGAGAGAGGAGAGAGAGAGAGAGAGGAACACTGTGTTGCAAGAGTCCATATGCTTTGCAACAAAAGGAAGATATTTTCCTTGTGATACACGAGTGGAACCATCCTCCGCTTGCCTCATCCATCCCCTCAGTCCTCTCTTCCCTGTCAAACCATGTCCTGATAAATGGGTTAAGGTACAGACTATTTTTTTTTCTCTGAGCAGGGTTAAAGTTCCCTTTTGTGCAGTGTGTGCATTCTTGGTCGCTCAGCAAATTTGCTCCCTATCTTTCTCCCCAGCACATTAACCTACATGTATGTACAGTCTGCATCTGTTTCTCTCTACCTTTATTTGAAGACCGGCACTGATTACAAAGGAAAGGACTGGATAACCTGACTGACAGGTTCAGGTTGCCCCAGAATGGGGATCAATTGGATCCCTTGTTATTGTTATTAGGGGTTTGGATTTTTGGCTAGTAGTGATGCAATGCAGTTCACTAACTGGCAATTAAGTTTAAGAATGATTTGTATTTTTTTTCTGACATAAATTCTATTCAAGTTTGTAAGTCATGATTTGAATCAGCAGTTCGATTCAGTGCTTTTAGCCAACTTTTTACATCCTCAAAGAAAACACGTGCAATTATGTAAGACTTTTCTTCTGAAATGTGAAAAAATTCAGACCAAAGAATTACTTTATTATTTATTATTTATTATTATTTATTCTAAAAAAGACATACATCGGCGACAAAAAGTTGCAGTTTGTGGTAATCTGTTAAATCAACATGTTCAGTTTATTTATTTTTTTTAAGAATAAGGACTGAAATGATTCAGAGTATTTCATATTGACTCAGGCCAAAGTCAGTGCGATTCATTCTATTAATTTCCTCTAGCAGATTGATGCAGATGAATTGGCAGAATGAATGAATCGTTCCACCTCTGCTTATTATTTATGAGAGAGGCCTTGCATGACATAACCACATGCTATCTCACTCCACAAATGCCTGAGTGAAGTCCAGTGTTTGGCCATGTCAGCATGGACAACCTTTGCACTTTTTCTTTGCCATCTGATGATACAAGTAAAATAGAATGAAAACCATGTTTGAGTAGTTCTCTGGTCAGTCTGATGAGTCTGTTTTGATCGAGGACTTTTGTTCATCAGTCACTGTATTCTCATTTGTGGCTCACTGTAGAGCTGATCATTTGCTTTTGTGTTGATCTCTGTGTCCTTGTGTTTTCACCACACACAGACTCACTCACTCACACACAATCAAACATTGTCAAATGAAGAAGAAAAATGTCTCCTGGCAGTGTTTTACATATAATTTGATTGCTTACAATCTCAGCCACCAATACAGTGCATCAAAGGGCCAGTGCCTGTGGCTGTTTGGTCTTCTTTGTTATGTAAGATAAAGAACTGATCAATGAATATGACCTCGCCTTAGTCCACAGTAGAAGAAACATTTCACAGCATGGCCCAGAGCACTGAGAATTAGTGAGGGGGAATGTGACACACAAACCCAGTGGCCAGGGGCAGGGGGTGACATCATGGCATGGGGCCATGAGGAGCTCATGTGACCAGGAAAGGTCATGGCATTAGCTGTTGGGTACAGGGAATGGCCCCACTGAGGGCCCCTAGTGATCAACTCAGATGTTTCACTGTAAAACAATGGGCCTCCTTGACTGAACACTGTATTGCATACAAGGCCTGTGAACTACTCTGTACCAGAGGGTGTGAATCACATACTTGTTTTGCCAAAGTCAGCAAACCAGCCAAAGCTTCTTTGGGGATTATAGTGATTACTAATTGGCTATTGGCTCATTGTTTAATTATGTAATTTTCTCATCCGGTGTGTATGCGACTAAATATATTTAAGGGTGCTTTGTCACTTTTTCATTACCATGTATGTGCCGTTTCTTTCATCACCCCAGGGGCCGTGGATTAGCAGTTTTGGTGAGCGTCTTGTGTGCAACATCAGCTTAGGTAGGGGTAGATTTTTGTCAGAGGGACCCAGGCTGGAGCAGGGCATTGTGGGAATGCTGATCCAGTGGGATGTGGAGGATTAGGGTCAGCAGGAGTAAGGAGCTCAGGAGGCCTCCCTTCCTTTCCACAAATCTCTGCCCCGTTATTCTGCAGCTCCATCTATAGAACATGGGTTTTATCTACAGTGCATATTATGTCATTAAAGTGTGTTTTTGGTTATTGCAGACATAAAAGTTAAAAGTGAGTTCATGTGATGTGCATTGTTACATGTGTGTGCATGCATGTCAGCATTTGTACACAGCTCATCACAGAACATATTCTGAGGTCATGGTGCATTGGCCAGTTGAATGCACATGACATAACTTAAAAATTACAATCCCATGCAGTCCATAACCAGTGAACCATGACTTTTCTCTCAATGGCACAGGGAGAAGGAGACTTGAGGTTAGTTAGTTCAAACTCAGCAGGTCCTGCACCCATCGCCCCGCTCTCCGCTCATTGGCTTTGTCATTCCAGCTGCGATAGTGTCTGTGAACAGAGAGCATTATTCATGTCCACAGGAGGGGGCAAGTCCTAATTGAAATTCCAGGCTTTTCCTCAGGAATGAAGCCGGGCCGCCGGCACCCACTGTATTATGCTGGCCCTGTCACCTTCAAAGACCCATCTGGAGACTGTCCGTGTGCCAGAGCAGCAGAAAAAACCCACTGGAAAGAAACAGAAAGTGATGCGTGAGATAAAGGGATGAATGGAGGACCAAAGAATGAGGCACTACAGGAATGTAGCATTACAGTAGTATTCACTTTTTGTGGTTTGATGTCAGTCCATGCTCTCCACTGCAGAGTCTAAAGGGCTGAACTGTCTCTGGTTGCTGGCTGCCAGCGTGGTGTGCATGCTAATGACTGGGTGAATGAATCAGTGCCATTCTGATAGAGGAGAAAGTACAAGGAGCCTCTTTCTAGTTGAGGCTCACAGCAGCCCACTGTCTTGGTGCACAGAAAAACAACTGTGGATGCTGAGTTATCTCCTACAACAAATATGTCTTAAGTTAAATGTGAAGTTCTCAAAGAGTGCTGCATCTGTTGTTGACACATTTTCTGTGTCCCATTGACCAGAGTAGCAACAGCTTGGATGCTGGTGTAGTTAGATCCCTTGAGCGTAAATTCACATCAGGTTATTCTCTAAGCTAACGAAGTCATAGCGTTAGTCATAGTGTACGTTGGCCTCGTATTACCTCCGCGTTGCATCAGAACAAGGTAGATCCCACTGCATCATGATGTCTTTGCTGTCAGGATCCATGTTCTGGCATGTCTCTGTCACCTAGCCAGAGGCAGAGTCTTGCTTGTGTGGTTGACTCATCAACTGTGTCCTGTTTCTATCAGCATGAGGAAACGACAAATCATGCTTATATCTGATGTTCTGTTTTTATCTGTATTGCCATTGTCACTAAACCAGGAAGAGTGTTAACTGCTAGCATGCGCTGCATTCAAAACCACACTGCTTTTGCCTCTTTATTTGTGCACCTTGTACTTTGTCACAGGTAGAAATATCCATTGTGGAAAACCCTAATGACACATGTACCCCCTCCTTGTGCTCCCTCCCCTTTGTTCTCTTTGCCAGGGATTGAGCTGTGTTTGCCAGGATGGCGTTTTTCCATGACCATGGTGGCCAATTTTGTGGTGCTGGGTGGTCAGCTGCTGATGCCCGGGGTGGCATACCTCTGTCGCGATTGGCAGGTCCTCCAGGCCGTCATCATCTGCCCCCTGCTGCTTATGCTGTCCTACATCTGGTAAGGGAAACACCCTAGCATCTGCTTCACTTTGGCACAGACCTGGTTTATTTTGGCTTCCATCATTCTATTGAAGGTTAAAAGCTATATTTCAAAGAGTATAATTTGAAATCTACTCACATGTCCACTGTGTAATGCCAGTTCTAGATGTGTTAGATTTTGTGGTCGTGGTCCAGTTTAAACATGGTTAAGCTAAAATGCTTTCATGGGTTTGGTAGTGGTTTAACAGTGATATACAGTGAGGAATGGGAGAAAGTTGTGCTTTCAAGGGCATTTTCCAGCAGTGTACTCCCAGTTGAATTAGATTTAATGTCGTATCGTTAACTCATTTCCAATGACCTCTGCTGTGACTACAGTCCCTTTTACTAAGGCTCAGCCAATAAATACTCATGCATTCACCTCCATGTGTCCTGCCATGACACACAGTACACTGCAGCACAGCAGCTGATGTGGACACAGCCAGCAGAGGAAAATCCCAGAATTTAGATTCATCATAGAGTATCATAGAGCCTGGCTGTGCTTCCATGGCACACCTGAACAACAAAGGGGTTTCCATTCGGAAACAATCAAAAGGACTTAAAAGCCCCGATCTCTGATGACACAACAATATTGCTAATATAATGCACTTCAATCAGTTAGGGGAGACAAAGATCGGAATTTATTTGTACACAAAGAGGGGATTTCCACAGTGGAAGGAGGATGATGTAGTGAGATTTGAGTTGATCTCCACTAATGTCTGTGATATAAAGGAAGGCCCGTTTTATTTTGACTTGGGGTTCATCTCTTATTAAGAAGGAAGTCTTCTATCTTCTTGGCAGGGTATTCCCCGAGTCACTGCGGTGGCTACTGGCCACTCAGCAATACTGCCGCTCCAAGTGGATCATGGGACACATTGCAAAGAAAAACCAGGTGAACACGGAGCTGGATGCAGATCAAATCCTCACAGGTAATGTATTCCCACTAATTTCAATACTTAATACTAATTTTACCTCTTAAATGCACAAACACACGCATCCCACTATTATATGTTTGATGCAGTGCCATCTTAAATGATTTATTAGGGCTTATTAAATGGTAAATGGTAAATGGACTGCATTTATATACCACTTTTCTAGTCAACTGACCATTCCGTTATACTTTCCTAAGTAAAGCAGCATGACAAGGTTCCAACCATTTCCTGTCATGTAACCATAGTAACAGGCCACTCTTGAGGTAGCACTTGGTGCTAAACATACACTATGGCACTCTGGGACTTTCATTAATTCCATTATTACCTGGGATGGATGGATGAACAAGAGGTGACACTGGGTGTACAGACAGCAGATGGACACAGATCAGCCAGGCTGGCCCAGGGTTTGCTTGTATTGGCTCCACACACATAAAAGCTGCCAGAGTCCATGTTGTTACCGAATGTCATAAAAGATTGCGTCTATTTTAAGTTCTAGCAGTTGCAACAGCACTTTATACTTTATAGTAACATTCGCCATGCCATTGCACAATTATCAATACACTTGAAAAAAGCAGTGCCTCTTCAGGCAAAAGAATCAAAGAGAAACCACTCAATGTGAAATTGACTTCTCTCTTTTTTAGAGCCCAGAGACGCTGTGCTGATGCAGCATTGGGACAAGTACATTGCCACAGACATTAATTTATCCTCTCCTGCTTGTACAGTAACCAGCTGTCCCCAAGTCTTATAGTAGTAACTCATATATTCAAGCACTTACATACTACGTACTGGGTGTACCTACTGATTACTAATCGGCACGTCCTTTTACATTGCTGAGTGGTTGAGCAACTAAGGCATGACACTGCTGTTGCTTGGCCAGGGGATCACTGGAAAGCCTTAGCGATATAGCCAGAGATAAACTTGAAGCAGCGGTGTGGTATGATGTCACATGCCTGTGTCAACAACACACACAAGCAGGATGCCGACGTTTGTTCCTGTGGCAACCCGCAGCCTGAAACCAAAACATCCGCTGTGTGTCATGTGGTATCACCGGCAGGTCTTGGGGCGTTGTCTTCTCAATGTCTCTTCTTCATGCACCTCTCTCCCTGACTCAGTTGTCCTGGAGGTTGCCATACCTGTCTCAAAATAGTAGGAGGAGATTAGTCACATGGAACAAAATGTGCTTGGATAAGTCATTAAAAATACATGAGGAATTTCTGTGGTTGGAAATGTCCTTGCTTGACTCTTTAGAGAACCCGTAAACCTGCATGTTTTGCCCTCAGAAAATTCAATAAAAATACATTTTACATGTTGATATTGACTTGGATTCCTTTTTTTCCCAGAGATGCAGAGGGCTCTTCAAAAAAAACCCAAAAAGACGTGCATCGTGAAAATGGTCGGGACGCGGAACCTGTGGAAGAACATTGTCGTCCTCTGCGTCAACTCGTAAGTGTGTGCATGTGTCGTCGAGTGTGTTCTCTATGGATTATGCATTACAGGTGCTTCAGCCTGTCGGAGGACCTGAAAACGGCGAGAAAATAAAAGGGAAACGCGTGTGTGGGGTGAGGCGATGCCAGTCAGATGCACCATTTTGTGCCGTCAAGATGCCACTATTGACCTAGAGGCTCGATACCGTATTGATCAGTGGCCCTCGCCGCTTTTGTCCAGCTGTCTGTCTTTCCCATATTTGTATTGCTCTCTCTGTTTATCTACAGTGCGATCGCTCCCCTCCTCTCCATCCTAGACCTCATCTTCAGCTAAGGCGGACGCGGCTTTGGCTTTGCTTCAGTGCATGGTGTCCCTGACTCTCTAACTCGCCATGAATTTTACATGAGCTGTGTCATTATGAAACAGTAGACAACCGGGAGAGGGGATGTGCTTGTGTGTCTGTTTGTTTTTGCGTCTTTGTGGTGTGTGCATGTTCCTACATACATTCCTCCATGAATGTGTGTGTGCATCTCTGAGATTAGTGGAGATGAAAGAGAAAGCGATAAACCCAGAATTTTCCCCTCTTCCGTCCACTCCCTTTCCCCCCTCTTTTACCCCTTTTTGCTTGGATGTGCTCTCTCTGTTCTTCCTTATCTCCTCCCTTGGCTTATCCCCCTTTGTTCCTCTCCTCTCCTTTTTCCTGTTCTCTCTTCTCTGGTTCTCTCCTCCATTCTGCCCTACATATTCAATGACCTTCCACCCATTTTTTGCCTCTTCACTGATTTTTTCTATGTTCCTCTCAACCTCTCTCCCTGTTTATGTCCTTTACCCAGGCTAACAGGCTATGGGATCCACCACTGCTTCGCCCGCAGCATGATGGACCCTGAGGCCCACGAAACCACCATGTTCCATAACTTCTATGCTGACTATTACACCATGGCGGGCATCGCCGTGGCCTCCTGCATGGCGCTGTGCCCTGCAGTGGGCCTGATGGGGCGGCGGGGCGGCCTTCTCATGTTCATGATCATCACCGCCCTGGCATCACTGCTGCAGCTTGGCCTGCTCAACTGTGAGTACTTCATGAACAAGACACATATGTATACAGAGTCCACTCAGTTGCGCCCGATCACATAGACGTCTTCGATCGATTTGGGTTTTTGATGGATGATACCGATTCTGGAAGCAGTGAAGCTTCCAGTAGCCTGTCCTCTCTGCTGATATTTAATATGGAAAAGCCTCCGAACCTCTCCACTGTAACCCATACTAATGAAGTTGTTTCAGGGTTTGCAGCTATTTAGGGCAGTGTGACTGTGGGATACATTAGGCCTTTCAGTGGAGAAACATTACTGGAAAATTAGACAGAAATTATGCTACAAAATAATCTTAAAAATGCAATAAAACTACAGGTCAAACACCAACTTGACATCCTCAATTCAGAATGATGTGCTTTTTAGAAAGAGACCGAGTAAGGATGATGAAAGATCACTGGAAAATTAAATGAAAAAATATAATGTGCACAGAAGAGCTTCATTGCAGATTTTACAGTCTGTTTTTATGTAGCTGCAAGATGATATATGATGATGGAACAGCCTCCATATTTATATTGGATGCAGACAAAGTCAATATCTGACAAAAATAGCGGTCAAGCCCTCCTCAGTAATACTTAATATCAAATCCCGACCAAATGCCATCACTTTATTCTTCATTTCATCACCAACATCGAAATGAAGAAGAATAAACTGTTAAAGTTAAATTACAGAGTCATCTCTAACTGTGCTTGTCCAATTCCAGTTTCTCTTACAAAGATGCTGCAAACATTTAAATTCATCTTATTGTTTTGAGTGTATGTGAATGTTATTTATCCTTGGCTGTTCTTAATGGAACAGTTTCACAATGTCTGCTTTAGAATTATTTTTTTTATTTAAGTAAAATAGCAACAATAAAAGACTGTACTGCTTGTAGCTTGAATAACGCACAGCCTCTCAGTTTGGATAACATCTGTGATTGCCTCATTATATAATTTCAATCTGCATCATTGTCAGTGAGGGTCCTCCAGATCATCAAAACAGTACACAGGTCAGCTTATTCAGTTACAAATAAGCTAGACTTAATGTCTAACCTGAGTCAACACATCAAGGTTATACCCATTTTTCATGTTCCCTCTTGAAGTGTTTTTTTTATTTTGTTGTTTGTTTTTGTGCCGTAAACTTTGCGCAACATGTTTGCATGTCTTAGTCATGTGTTTCCGTCTCAATTTAGTCGAGTGTCTGAGTACATGTGATAATTGTTTTTGTCTTGTTACCATATGTCACTAATGTGTGTTTATCCCTTTTTAATTCTCCCTTAGTGCTGGGGAAGTACAGCAACCAGCTGAATATAGGTAAGATCATCTGTTTATATTTTCTGATAGTGCTTGTTAGTTGGATAGATGAACTCAGAAATAATCATCCACTACACTTGGTCAGATGTTGTTCTGGTATGAGTTAAATCAGCCTTGCTTTAATTGGAAATTGTAAAATTGAATCTTCAGGAACTCAGTTTGCTGTACTATCTTGATCGAGTTTTGGGAAATGCGCCGCACGCAGATGCCCTACAATATTTCATTAGCACCATACAAACCCCGGAGAGACTCCTAATGAAGTCCTAGGTGTAATTATGTCTAGCCTTTCACTCATTTCTCCCCTTTTTGTCAACGCAAATGAACCTCTCTGTTACAGAGCTGTCTAATTGACCCACACTCTTCCTCCTCTGTTCCTCACTGTTTATCAGTCTCTTTATTCTCTCTGCACTAATCTCCCTCTGTGCAGCCAAATCAGCCATCCTGTAGTCAGACAAGGGATTAGAGATTAGACCTGATCACAGAGCAGTCTCCTATGAGCCTCTTTATGCCAACTTCAACATGCCTTATTCATTCCAATGGGCACCTAAGCCATGTTTGGTCTAAATGGGCTGGCAGGGTCAAATGGTCACAGGATGTATGTAGGCGCTAATTCATTGTAACTGATCAAAATAAACATATTTACACATTACAGGTAGGTCATGATCATTGTAATTAATTTGATAACGGGCAGTTTTAAGCTAACATTAACAGACCCAAATGTGTTTATTTTAGTAAAGTATAATAAGTAATATAATAAAGTAAAACTTTATTATATGGAATCCTCTCTTTTTTTCCCACTTCTTTTGTCACTCACCATTCTTACTTGTTTAATAAAGCAGTATGCAATAAAAAATAATCTTAGAAATGCAGTAAAACAACAGGTCGAACACCAACTTGACAGACGAAATTCTAAAAGTTAAAGAACCACAGAAAAGAGAGATTTTTCAAGCATTTGTTTAACACAAAACACTTAACATTTTGCACACTATACTTGGTATTCTCGCTGTATAATCACTATGCAGAGCACTGAGTGAAACTAGGTGTACGTGTGTGTCTTTTGCTTTGTCTGCAGAGCGCTCAGATACGCTGAATAGGAACTTCTCCATTGCCTTCTCCATCATCGGCATGTTCTCCTCCCACGCAGTCAGCAACCTGAGCATCTTCTTCTGTGCTGAGATCACACCCACTGTCATCAGGTAAACCACCAAAACACCGGGACTGAGGAGGAGGAAATGAACTTAGTTTCAGAGGAGAGAAAACATTTGCTTGTGTGTTTTTTATGCAAAAGTCAGGGACTGAAATTTTACTTCTAGGTGACATGTCCACAGTGTGTTCGCTTTGAATGTTGCCCAAGTGATAAATGCTCTCAGTTTACAAGTTGTAGGAGCAACTGTTAGAGTCATCAGCTTACTGGGTGTGAACATGATGTGACCAAAGCCGAGAACGCTCGTGTTTACACTTTGTTTTATTATCCTGATTAGCTGTTGCTTCAGCCAATAGATTTTTAAGATCCAAGGTTTAATTGATCTGGAGGGAAAGCACGACCACATTACATGTATCAGCTGCCCACCCTTCCATTTAAAATTGCAGTGTGAGATCACTGAACCTGTGAAAACAACACAACTCCTTGCAGTTCAGTGTCAGATGCAATTGTATATCCATATCTTGCACAAATTTTCCATCTCCTCTGAGTATATATGGCACAGCATTGGATTTTCATTATCTTGGGTTAATGTAAGAATGGCGTGCTGCTGACAGTGTGGCCAAAGGTCGCCATCTGGTGGTTAATATAAGCAATGACAGGAGAGGAATGGGGCTGCGTGCAAAAGAGGGTGTTTCAAGGTGCTGCAGCACTCTCTGCTGCTGTGTGATGAACACAAATGAGAGCTTCCCTGTCTATGAAAGATCACTGATTCTGGCTATCACTCATGTAAAACAGTTCATAATACACTTTAATTGTAGGAAGCTGGATATTATTGCAGGACAGACCCATCTTTTTTTGGTGATTTACAGTCAACACAGGCAAATGAAATTATTAGCCTTCCCATTGTGAATCTATATAAACATTTAATGGTCATCCCTGAATGATACATTGTGATTACCTTGTATCTCTCCCTGTAGGGGTGGTGGTCTGGGTCTGGTCTTGGCCAGCGCTGGCTTCGGCATGCTGACTGCTCCCATCATGGAGCTCCACAATCAGAAGGGCTACTTCCTTCACCATGTCATCTTTGCCTGCTGCACCCTCATCTGCATCATCTGCATTCTTCTGCTGCCCGAGACACGCTATCAGCCCCTCCCTGAGACCCTGGCCGACGGCGAGAGCTATACCCGTCAGCCCTTTCTTCCCCCGAAGAAGCCGGGAGAGCAGCGCCTCCTGCTGGCCCAATCCGAGAGCAGCAGGGATTACACCAGGGTGCATGACACTCCGCTTCACGAGGCAGCTGCTACTGCAGTATCCACCATGGACTCTACGGCCTCATCGGCTGTTGATTTGACTGCCCCGTCAGTCATAGATATATCTGTCCCCACCTGCATGGAGGTTCACACTGGCAAGCCCGAGCCTAAAGACCCCAACGGTCGATCAGTTTCGGTCTCGTCCTTGACCCCCATCACAGCCCTGGATAAAGAGTGCATCATACTTGCCAGTAAAGAGCATCTGCTCTCCTCCACTCCTTTACACAAAGCCCCATGTGCCACAGACCCACTTTTGAGCAATGCTGAAGACGCTGCTACACCCCTTGTGGATTCTGTCAAGCCATCCACGGATTCTACTATTCCTCAAATGAATGACGCTGCTCCCTTGCCCACAAAGGAGTCACCCAGTCCCCCTGTCCCCGAGTCCATACCTACCTCCATATTGGTCTGTACAACTCCTGTAATTGAACCACCGCCTAGCTCCACATTAGAATCTCCCTCCCCTCCGGTCAATGACATCAATGATATCACCCCAGTTCTCGACTCAACTGCTCCACCTTTGCCAGAGGCAACTCTTGCCCCTTTAGCAGACGCCCCGACTCCACCAATGCATGACAGCGCCCCTCCTTCTCCTGTTCCTGCAACAGACTGCAACATTTCCATTGACCCTCTGCCGCCCTCCATTAGCACAGACTCTGATATTCCCATCCAGTTAGAGTCCCCATCGGTAGATGACCCTACATCTATACCTGTCATCCCAGTAGCTACCCCCTCCGCTAGAGACTCTCCCATACCTCCTATCATAGACTCGGCCCAACCACCACAGTTAGACTCTACCTCTCCCGATGCTGCCCCTCCTCCTCCCATATCCCCCACCCCA
>OMLF01013950.1:0-19818 GCA_900302615.1 Holocentrus rufus | reverse complement strand
ATAGACCCGCCTATAATTTATTTTATGGAGCTGGCTGTTGACACTAGATTATGAGAGGAATTCTTGCATCTACATGTTTGAGAGGATATTGCCTGCGGTGGTCAATGGCTATATATTACTCTGACTCCTTGTGTGTTTTTAATGTTCTCTATTTCAGTGTGCACATTGTATAAAAGAGTTGTTGATTGCTGAAGCTCATGCAACACCAAGACAATGACACAGCACAATTACAACCAGTCTTCTCTCAGATCTGTTGCTTCCAGTTGCAGCGCCCATCTGCAGCTATCTTACATCCAACCTAGTCAGCATTCAACTCAACTGGGTTTGGGACGCAAAACAGCATCAGTGAAAGCAGCCCAAAGCACAGTTAGCACTAGTGATAGTGTAGACTTGTAGACAATGATGAGTGGAAAAATAAAACGTGAATAAAAGTGATTACAGCAGGCTATTGAGAACATTATCTATGCCTTGGTAAATAATGAAAGAGTGGAAACACCCAATTCACATGAAACGACAGATAACAGGTCGAGATTGGCAAATAGTTTTGAGCCAGGCAAGCAAACGTCTCGGTGACATCAAGTCCCCAGTGTACACACTTCAGGTCTTGCTTCTCTCTACAGTATGGCTCAGAATTCCGTGGAGGGAGATTCTGAATGAATGTAAAAACCATGGATTGTACCGATATAATTTCCGATTTGTTTTATTTTGTTTTTGTTTTAACATGAATAATGCACTTGTACATAAGCCATACCTGTTGTTAAAATAAACCGCTATTTATTGATCAACTACTTATGCCAATGTATCATTCATTTTATCAGAATACTTTTTTTGATTTTATTGAAACTAGATACCACTCAAGCAGACACTCGAATATTGCTGTTGTCAATACTCCAATACTCCGATATTGTTGTTGTGACCTTATAACTCTAAAGTGTTAAATGTTAAAAAAAAAATCATTTTTTGCTCCTTTTTAGCTTCATTACCATATATTTTTAAGTTTTGGATTATAAATGGTTTCCAAAGCCCAAGGATCATAGAATTTCCTCAGCCCATAGAGGAACAATGATCCCTAAACTGAGGTCACAACTTGAAAATAACCTGCATTTCAGGTTGTCAGGTTCATATAACAAAAATGATATGTAAAACATAGCAATATAAATGCATGTTGAATCTATTAAATGATATTTCTTCATATTATAGCAACATGAAGATGTTTTTAGAGGTAGATGGTCCTGATCCTATACATGGTATTCACAATCCTGATGTTTAGAATTCAGTGCATCAAAACACAAACAGAACTGCAGAGTGCTGTATGTAGGCTAGTATGGATAAAGTTGTACAATCATCTCGGTAGTACTGACATTTCCTGGCAGTATCAACAATTATCCGCACTTTGGCTCAACCGCACACCGCCACATCACTGAAAAAGGCAGCATTTTGTCTGGGACAGGGTGATGTCAGGCAGTGGATGATGCGGTATCCTCTGGTCCACTGCATCAAACCCGTGCGCTCCCATTGGCTGACGGGGATGCCGGGATGCTGCGCTGGTGCAACGTCATCCAACCAGCAGCACGTTTATCTCTCTCCCCAGCTCGGCTACTGCCCTAGGAATGAGGCAAGTGCTGATTTTGAGAAATACAGCGGTAAAGGACTGAAGACTTGGACGCCGGTGAAGTCGAGACAGAGAGCTCCCTGCCCGCATCACAAAGCGCATCATGAGGGAAATCGTTCACATCCAGGCTGGACAATGTGGAAATCAGATTGGGGCGAAGGTATGATAAGTATAATTTGATGGAGTTGTTATTTTGGAACAAAGTGAAAAGGGAGAAAAAGAATTGGCTTTACTGGTTTTAATGCGGACACGTGTCATTAAATTTTCATATCTGCAGGGATTTTATTGTGTCGGACAAAATGAACCTAATGACTAACTGAAACACTTTCCTCCATTCTAACGTCGGATAGACGATACGTTAAAGTTTGTGAGAGAATATGAACTGTTACTTGTTTACATGCGTGGGTGCGGTTCGGTCAGGGCTGGGCTTTGCTGCGAGGCAAAGGCTGCAGTGGTGTGGCCCCCACTGCTGCGTGTCATTTTGTCACCAGACGCGCACACGCGCAATTGAAGTAAGGCCTTGCAGCAGCGCATATGCTCCATTAACCATGCTCTAATAACCATGTTCTAGCGTTACCTGTGATTATATGATCATATGAGAGCAAACACTTAAAGTTTGTGTGGATATATGTTTCCCATTTTAGTTCTGGGAGGTGATAAGCGATGAACACGGCATCGATCCCACTGGTAGTTACCAAGGTGACAGTGACCTGCAACTGGAGAGGATAAATGTTTACTACAATGAGGCATCAGGTAATTTTTTTTTCTCTCTCTCTCTGAATCTGTGTCTTTGTCTTCAACAGTTTAACACAAAGAGTCAGTCACTTAGCATTTGAACTATTCTCACCACTGCATGAAGCTTTACTCTGTACTGCACATATCCTTGCATGACCTTATGCTATGCAAGCTGCAGACCTCATTTGAATCACACAGTATGCCCATGTATCTAATTTAGCTGCTAGGGAAAAGTAGGTCCCGCTACCAGCGCAGGAAAATGAGGACAGCTGAACCTGCTAAAAACATCTCTCTCTCTCTCTTTCTCTCTCTCTCTCTCTCTGTCTCTCTCTCTCTCCCTCCCTGTCTCTGTCTCTGTCTCTCAGGGAGCACAGGTATCTGCAGTCTCTGTATAGCTGACCCAGAGCTCACTGTACCTTGGTCTCATCTCAGTATACGTTGGTCTGATTTTATTGGCGAGGCATGTTGAAGGTCATTGCATTTGCATCCAGTGTCATTCATCACAGCCGGTCAGAATCAAGTGCTCACTCATTTGCTTTGGCTAAACAAAAGCCCTTCCCAGGAAGCTGATATAGGCCTGCATAGGATATCCACTACAGTGTGTATGCCTAGCCTATTTCCACTGGTCAGCAGTATTGATCCTTTGTTTCCCTGCTGTGAGCTGGCATCAGAGCCAACTACTGTGTCACTCCTGCATGTAGGTTGATTGAGCATCCCACTAATCCATGAAAATTAAGGGGGCTGATTGGCAGATTGGTACAAAAGCAAGCAACATGAACACTTTAGCAGATATGACAAGAGAAAAATGTCTACAAGGAGATTACATCTTTGAATACATTCTGCAGTGCTCAGCAAGTTTAATACCCCACTCTCCTAGAACAAGCAGTGCAGTATGCTGCTGCAGTCTTCATGCAGGAAGGGTCATAGACAAAGAGGGTGGAGTAAATAGGAGTGCAAGACAATAAAAAGCATCATGTTATCTTACAGACATCAAGTTTGATCAGAAAGCTTTCACTATCCTTTAATTAAAAGGTTATTCCTACAAGAGATCCTAACAGTAATGGTATATTTCTAGCCTATTTTTGCTGTTTGGTATACTTGTAGTATAATAGTTAGAGAATAGTTGTAGAGACTATGTCAGAGCCTTACTCCGCCTATCCATCCTTTACCTCTTTATATTCCTCTATCCTTTGCTCTCTTTCATCCAAAGGTAACAAATTCGTCCCCCGTGCCATTCTGGTGGACCTGGAGCCAGGCACCATGGATTCAGTTCGCTCTGGCCCATTTGGACAGCTATTCAGACCCGACAACTTCGTCTTCGGTGAGAGTGCAAGCAATCACGGTGCCACCACTCATCCTAGACCAGTTGCACAGATGTGCGTGTCAGCATCTGCTGTCATGTCCTCTAAAGCTTGAGCTTAGTTTCCCCTGACAGCGATGTGTATTCTCGGCGTAAAGCTTCTGCAGCCTCTCAGCAGTGTGCCAGCAATGTGATGCATTGTCCATGTGCAGCTGTGTCAGGCTGAGACAGCCCTCGTGGTGACTCAGCGAAAAGTAGTCTACAAGGAGATGCTGCTGCAGTGCTGATCAGGACTGGGGATGTAAGGGCCAAAAAATGCACTACAGGATGACTCTCTATTTCTCCATGCCATTAAATAGACATACATACTCTTATCCTTGCTGCATTCTCAAGATTGTAAAATATATAGAGGTAATTCTGTCCCAAAGTATAAGATGCATATATTCACAAAGAACAAAGCAAATCCATGCCTCTATTGTTGTCTGTTTTAATCCATAATGTATGATAAAACATTTTATTCATTTAGCCATGTAAAAAAAATCATTAAACTTTACATGCCTCTTCCAGGTCAGAGTGGGGCAGGGAATAACTGGGCCAAGGGCCACTACACTGAGGGAGCAGAGCTAGTGGACTCGGTGCTGGATGTGGTGAGGAAGGAGTCTGAGAACTGCGACTGCCTCCAGGGCTTCCAGCTCACCCACTCACTGGGCGGAGGTACCGGCTCGGGCATGGGGACCCTACTCATCAGCAAGATCCGCGAGGAGTACCCCGACCGCATCATGAACACCTTCAGTGTCATGCCTTCTCCCAAGGTGTCTGACACCGTCGTGGAGCCCTACAACGCCACGCTCTCTGTTCACCAGTTGGTGGAAAACACGGACGAGACCTTCAGCATCGACAACGAGGCCCTGTACGATATCTGCTTCCGCACCCTGAAGCTGACCACACCCACCTACGGAGACCTCAACCACCTGGTGTCCGCCACCATGAGCGGGGTGACCACCTGCCTCCGCTTCCCCGGCCAGCTCAACGCTGACCTCCGCAAGCTGGCCGTCAACATGGTGCCCTTCCCTCGCTTGCACTTCTTCATGCCAGGCTTTGCGCCCCTCACCAGCCGGGGCAGCCAGCAGTACCGCGCCCTCTCCGTGCCAGAGCTGACGCAGCAAATGTTCGACGCCAAGAACATGATGGCGGCCTGCGACCCTCGCCACGGACGGTACCTCACGGTGGCGGCCATCTTCCGCGGCCGCATGTCGATGAAGGAGGTGGACGAGCAGATGCTGAGCGTGCAGAACAAGAACAGCAGCTACTTCGTGGAGTGGATTCCCAACAATGTCAAGACGGCCGTTTGCGACATCCCTCCCCGCGGCCTCAAGATGTCCGCCACCTTCATTGGCAACAGCACGGCCATCCAGGAGCTGTTCAGGAGGATCTCTGAGCAGTTCACCGCCATGTTCCGCCGCAAGGCCTTCCTCCACTGGTACACAGGGGAGGGAATGGATGAGATGGAGTTCACTGAGGCTGAGAGCAACATGAATGACCTGGTGTCTGAGTATCAGCAGTATCAGGATGCCACCGCTGATGAGATGGGCGAATACGAAGAGGATGAAATAGAGGATGAGGAAGACGTCCGCCATGATGTCCGCCACTGATAGTTAAGCATAGACATGCAACTCTACGAGCTACGTAAACCAATCACTTGAAATAATCGGTAATTGTTCTTGGAAGGCACAGAGAGATCATAAGAAGTATGCTACAAATGCAAATGTTAAATTATATATTGCAGTGTGCAGATCATGATGAAATATAGCTGATTAGCAAAAGTTCTACTGCCTATCAATGTGGCTCATACCGAAAAAGACCATGAGTGATGTTAGAAGCTAACAATTATGTGAGTATTATAGTCATTGGTTTTCCAAGTCATGCTTTGCCAGTGTCAAAAAAAAGAAAACAAGTGTTGTCCTGGATAGAGTTTTGTAACATTTACCTCAAAATGCAGTCCCTGTCGCAAGTCTCAAAATAAAAGATACAGTCCTATCAATATTTTAGTGTCAAGTTTTTTTACCCATTACACAGGAACATAAAGGGTTCACACATATTCTGCACTAGCCCTTATGTGGTGTATCTATCATAGCATTGCAAAACTTAGAGCCAAGTTTGTGTCTGACTTGCTGGAACAGGCAATGAAAACAAAAATTAAATACCTGGATGAAAATAGAACGCAAATTCTGTCCTATTATTAACATAGTTTTTTTTTCACTAAGTTGTCAAAGTTGGTACTGTTAAGGCCAGACACATCATCTGTAATGTGAGGACATAATTTGTAGAAAGAGAGCAAGCCCCTTACAAATAGTTTTAATGGGATCTTCTTATCAGATAAAGAGGGCAGTACATAATGGGCCGGAAAACTAAAGTTATAGCTTTTCATTGCATAGCTATCAATAACATCAGAGAAAGGCCTAGCCCATCAGGATGTCATCTTTTTTGGAGTTGTTTACAAGTCTGAAAATGATAAATTCTGCAATTAAGAAAGTCTTGAGCTGTTCTGCAGATAAGCGTCCTGGGCCAACTTCCAAATAATAAAGCAGGGACCCAGAGACAACAAATAAATCACTCCTGCGTGAAGTGTGTGGTTTAGATTCATCGCTGGCAACATAGCAACATTTCAAACCACATGTTTATTGCTAACAGCTTAATGATGTGAATCCTTGCCATGCGGTTACAATGGCAGTGACATGGTAAGAATTTGTCGTGAACTTTGGCTTCTATCATAAGGTATGACGCTCGAGTTGAAAAGCCTAAAGGACCATGTTAATCTATGATCTCTGAGAAAAACTTAAGCTGAATAATTAGGAAGCCACTGTTTGGCGATGTTGTTTAAGACCTGCTTGCTATAACTTGCTGCAACCGAGACACGGCTGCCATCTTTTTATGCCCCTGACAATACATTACTCATTCACATATAGACAGATACCATGCAGATACCAAGCCATTTGCACCTTGGCCTCTTCTGATGAAATACCCTACATCTGTCCCATACATCATCCTCTATAGGACACAAAAATGCAGGTGCTGTAAATTACCCGTGCAATATCTCTCTGTTCCAGACTCCTGTTGTAACCTAGCGTTTAAAGTAGCTTACTAATTATGCTTGCACTCATTAACTGGGCGGGAAAAGTAATGCTCCTGCCAATCTTTGTGCAGAATGACAATCAGCTATCTCTTTGAACTGTGGTTTCAAAAGTTAAATGCAAATCATGAATGCGGGCATGTGGTGGAACGGAACAGAAAACTGCAGCAGACAGCTTTGAATCTCGGCACCTAAAGCACAGAGTTTCGACTAAACCTGCGACCCATCAAACCGTCCCAAGACATCTGTGGACCATATAGTGCTCTCCCCAGGAGCTATTTTCTGACACCTGCAATTGCGGTAGAGCATGCTCTGTGACCTCCCTGTCTCTTTCAGAAGCAACCCATCAACATTGATGTCATTGCTAAGGCTCGTAGCTCTGACCTACTTGCATAATGAGCACAGATATCGTTATTGGTCGTGTACAACAACAGAAATTCAAGAGGCAAGTCTCAGCACCTGTACGTTCATCTTTATCTGATTTCATATCACTCTCATGGTTTCTTTCGGCCTCACCTGCATTGCAAAGGAATTCTATACCGCTTTAAAGATATGAAGGAAACCCGATCTTCCACTTTCTGTCACTGAACCGTTTGCCACAGGCATGGTTGAAATTTTCTCCAGTCAGCAATAAAAGAACCAGTTGTGTCCACTCGAAATGAGCTGTCCATTTTCTACTTTGGAAAGCTTAAGTTGACAACAAACTATTTCCAAGCTTCTAGTCTCACTGCCTAAAGCAAAGTTTAAATGAATGTGCTGTATGCATGTACTGTATTATTGTCTTAATATAAAATTGCAATTACAAAATAAAAAGAATTATAAAGAATTAAAGTATATTTACCAAATATGTATATCATTTATATTTTTAATTTGTGTCTTGTTCTGTATTTCTGGAAATGATTAACAGCAGCAAAGCGGACAACACTGAAATCTGATGAGTCATGGGAATTGAAAGGTTGGCAGTGAGAGGGGGAAAAGGAATTATTGATGTGACTGGCAATTTCAAATAATTAAACCATGTTAAGTAAATTGAACCTTTTCTCGAACAGGAGTTAATACACTGGAACATTTGTTGGAATGGTTTTTGTTCAGTGGTAATTTGATCCAGTGAACTGGATAATCAGGAAGAACCCTAATTGTTCGCTCTCTCTGAGAAATATAATACGGTAAGTCGACCAGGTAAGGTTAGTGCATCTTGGTAAATTAGTACATGCGTCATCTATGGTGAATGGATGACCTTTTTTTCCCAAATACATATTAAATGTTTATAATTCTGTATAATATTCTGTATAATCTTCAAAATATTTAAAGTGTAACAAAGTCAAACCTACCAGCCTCATGGGTTGTTCAACCATTCCGCTTTATTATGACAAAAAGTGCAAAATAATCAGTTGAAAAAACCTGATAGCATGCCATATCTTCTACAGCCATACATGCTATATATACATATTAGACACTAGAGCTTGCAGTTGAATATTAATTAGAAAATGGCTAGCAAAAACAGCAACATCGAGCAATGTATCTCTAAGTAGTATTATCAGTGCTTGGCAAGCCAACTCTTTATTAAACTAGCCACATACCCACATATTCACATACCCAAATAATCTGTGACCAAGAAACAAACAATTAAAACAGCATGTTGAAATCCTTAAACTATTAATTAAGGAACCATTTACCTATGTAAAAATAAGGCCAGCAGTAATGTACAGTTGGTAAAGCTTTGGTACAAAGAGGTTTGTGCATCTTTTGTCACCACTGGGCTTTCTGTCAGAACACAATTAGGAAACCCATACAAATAACAATATACAGGAATACAAAACAATACAAACATCATCTGTGTGACTCAAAGTCCACAAGCAAGCCCTCCAGATAATCCAGAAGTCAGCAGTACAATTTAAGATTAAAGCAAAATCATCCCCACTTTACAAAAGGCACCACAAGTGTCTTGTGAATTCCACAACAACATTGATAATACAGTGTATTCAGAATACTGAATTTTGTGTCAATCCAAGTAATCATATGAACCACCTCGTGAAACTTTGCACCACTTCTGACTTTGTGTTTGAAGTTTTTCCATTTCTTTTTTTCCACTTGAAAAATAATTTCCCGAGATTCTTTGGACTATTTTGGTATAATTATGGTTATGCTTATCATTTAAACATATATTTTGAAATCTGATCTCTGCTCTAATTAACTAGCTTTCTTGACTCTATTGTGAAAATGTGACTATAATCTGTGTCAACTACAGGCCACTGTAAGGGGTGGAGGCTGGGCTGTCAACTTGTGTAGGCGGAGATCCAGCCCAGTCAACACTGTTGCAATTCTTACTGGTTGACAAGCATTATAGATTTCTTAATGCCCCTTAAAAATTGTGTCTTACTCTAACTTGCTTTGCCTCCCCATATTTTTACATTGCCTATATGCATAATAGGGCTACACTGGATCAAGACCTAATGTCCATTGCACTCTGTAAAATTTCCATTACAATGCCATCTTGACAACCTTTTCATATGGTTTTATAAATAGGGATAAAAAGGTATCAAAATCTGATTTTTGTGTCTAGACCGTTCAGTTGATTCTTCATTCCACAAATAAAAGCTGCACTTAATAAGTGCAAACATAGCCCATGTGACAGCAATACATGACATTCACATGTAATGTGACTCTCTAATGTTTTTTTGTCAGTCTGATATACTTTAGAAACCTAGAAGGAACTTAAAAAATCTATGAGAAGAATCTAATTCAAGCATCTAATTTCTTTCCATTTTATCTGAACTCCACTGTAACCAAGTGATAGTTTTAAAAATACTTTGCAGGTGTGTCCTTATCTGTGATAGTAGGAAACACTGCACCAACTAATTCAGACAGATTTTACTATATAAGTGTCTCCATAGATGGTATGAAAGGAGATTTTCAGATGACTTGTAAGACCATGATGATCATGCAGTCACTACCATATGCAAACTAAACATCTATAAATGGTAATGTTAAGTGAGGACATATTGCACTTTGAACTAGCTGTGTGCTGTTTGTATATTGTTTAGTCAAGCAGGCAACACAAAACTATGCTTCTCTTTGCACACAGTATGTTGGATAAGTCCTTTAATAGATGTGGTATTTCAGCATGTTAGAAAAAAGGGGCTGTTTTACAGTTTTATGCTCTTGAACTGGTTTCAATGTTTCTCTCAGTAACTGAGACTTTCTTGTGCTGCACAACAACTGTTTGGCTGCCTTCTGCCATGGGTGTGGCTGACAGAAGAAGGTTCTCATGTGACCCTGCAAGACCACACTGGGAGCTAGAACCCAGCGAAACACTGTGATCTTTCACCTGTACACCATGACCTCTGACCTCCAAGCTCGGAGGCTCGGAGGACATCTGCCCTGTCTGGAGAATGGCCTGTGTTAAGCCTGCAGCGCTCCCTACACCTGAAGATGCTGACCCATTCTCAACTACAAACACTTGCTGGGACCTGGAAATGCTCCCTTGTGAAAAGCCTGGTGCCATCTGTCCTGCCCCTCCACCCACTCCCACACGCCCATCTACAAGTACCATACCCTGGGAACCGTGGAGGCCCCCCACCTGCACCAGCCCTTGACTGAGCCCCACCTGACCCACTGCCTGCTGCGTGGCTCCTCCCACAAGGACCATCTGGGGCTTGGGCTCAACGACATACATGGGTGTAGCAGCGTAATACATAGTGGGCTGCTGGATGAGCAGTGTCTGACTGGGAATCACAATGTTGTCCTGGGCATGTACCTTGGGAATGGTGGCTGATCCCTGGCTTCTCTCACTGAAGCGCTTCTCCTGTACGATGGTGGACGATCCAGAAGCCACATTGGAGGTGTTGAGGGTATTGACGTTGACGTGGTCCCTGTCCCTGATCGTTTCTGTGTGTGTGTGGACGTGGGTGTGGGTGGAGGTGGAGGGCCAGGCTGGAGACAACGGTCTGGGTGGACTGACAGACACCCCTGCTTCGACAGACTCTGTCACCACGGTTGACCCCTGGCAAATCTCTGCCAAGGTTTTGAACTTAGGTCCAAGGTCATTGAGGAACTCCAGGTCATTGTCATTGTCCAGGAGGCTGCAGCAGCCCACTGAGCCTGCCAGGGACTCCTGACCCTCATAGTCATAGACCAGTAGAGCATCTTTCTGCTGGGACTGCACTGCAGCATGGTTGGCTTTCTGCAAACATAAAGAACCAGTAGATGTAACTTCAATAGTATTGACATTTCTATTATAATAGTATGACAGCATATTGACTATGTAAGTTATTACCTGCTCACTAAGAGGCTCTGGAAAAAAAGAAAGACATTCAAAGGTAATACTTCTGGGTACTCACACTTGAGTAGTACTCCTCCAGGAACCCTTCAGACAGGGCAATCCCATCGTACATCCCAGTTCTGTATCCGGAGAAGTCTTGCTCATGTCCTGTCATCATCCCCCTACCCATGTAGTCCACCTCTGTATGTTCACCGTGCTGATTAAAATGGTGTATGCTTTCTTTTGTCAGATACGAGGTTAAACCGCCGGCTGCTGCTGCACTCCCAAGTGCTGTTCCTCCCTCTACAAGTCCGCCAAGTCCGAGTCCCCCGTGTCCCCCGTAGAGGTTGCCATCCACAGCTGTGGCTGACCCAAGGCCGACTTGTACTGGGGCTTGTAAAAGAGGGACTTCCTGCGAGTGAATTGTGAAACTTTATCAGAACTACAACTCCTCAAACAAATGAAACTATATAGCATCTGTGATTAATTCAAATTTTTAGCATATCTTTTAAACTTAAGACTGGACTAAACAGGCGCAGTACCTTGTCTTCTCCCTGTCCCTCAGTGTGATATGAGATCAGCTGTTGTTTGGTCTCGAAAGGAATGGCCTTGAAATTTCCCAAAGCCGCTGCACTTCCACACAGGCAGAACAGCAGCAGGAGTGGCACCACTGAGAAAAATATACAAACTGGCATGACACCTTGTGGAAAGGGACGCTAGTGTACAACAGCCAAGTGAAATCACTGAGTACCATCATTCCATCGCAGGCAATTTTCTCATCGGCTAAATGCCAAATATGGCACGTAATACACTTGAGAACCACGTCCTGCTTCTCAGAAAAACTACCAAGTGACACGAATGTATTTCTACCTGAAGACTCTAAGCATGTCTGGTCAGGCATCCCAACAAAGGTGAGGTAGTGATGCTTATCAGATAACCAGGAGGATACGGCAACACTGAGTCATCAAAACAGCTACTCACACAGCAGCAGCAGCAGTCCCAGGAGAAGCAGCAGGATGCCTGAAGCTCCTAAACTGGCGGTGCTTCTCCGATGTGGCACGCAGGTTTTGGTATCTTCGTGGCAGGTGCACACAATGACATCCATCACCTGGACGTCAGTGCACGACCTTCCCTGCTGGTCGCGGATCTCCACAGTCACTTTGTAGACGCCTGGCCACAAGCTGGCTTGGTCTCGAAGAATGGCTGTGGTGCCTGGATTAAAAAAGAGACACATAATGTAGAAAAGTTTTAAATATTATATAAAAAAAGTCTATTAAAAATGGATTTAAAGCAGGTTTTAAATACAGGACAGCTTATACAAATGAAGGCTGTTGCAGCATAGTTGATTTTAATCTACTGCAGATTCTCCTCCCAGCTCAGGCTAGAAAACAATGGGCACTAAAAACATGATTGGTGAAAATGTGACGAATTAAACATTGTAATCAGACAATATAAACATGTCTGTCATTTGCCCAAGTTTTGGATCTAAAGCCATATCAGTTAATAAATATAAATAATGCAACAAAACATGACTTATTCAGCTTTTTAGTGTGTTTACCGATATGACATTTGGGGCAAAAGGACAAAGAGAGTACGGTGGCTTAAGAAACCCTGGCACCATGGCAACTGACAACAAGAAAACTATTGCATCATATGTCATGCCTTTTGAATCGGAAGTTTTAATAAAATTCTACGTCAAATACAAGGAAATCCTCAAGGGGAAAAGCAACACTGCAAAAGTTGAGTTGGTGTGGGAGAAAACTGTTGACTGTTATGGACTACCTAAGTTTCAACAAAGCGTATATTCATTATGTGCCAGATTTGCTTCAACAGTTCAAACATCCTTTTTTTTCAATTGTAATCCAACTGGCATAAAAAGAAGCTGACAGCAGTTAAAAATGAAATATAAGATCATAATTTAAACTGGTTCAAACTGGTAAGATATATTTTTATAGCTACTGCATTCCCTTAATTGCAGATACATGACAAATGTTCCAAGTGTTGATTACAGTGCAGAGGATTGATTAACAGTTCAGACCATTGCCTAAACTTGTGCTGTTGACTCTCTCTGTAAAAGACGATTATCTCAACCCTCCTCCTTTTTCTCGTTAATGAGAGAAAGGCAGCAGCGAAAACAGGAGAGAGTGAAGGTCAATATGTATTAATATGCAAAAATATTAGCTATTATAGCACCCAAGCAAACCTAAAATTATGTTCTAACTCCTTGGAAATACCAGTAAGAGAAACCAGAGTTGTCATTTTCTGGCCAAGCATGAAGCCAGACTTTATTAAAAAAAATAATAATAGTAATAAAAATCGACTAACAAACTGGATACTGCAAATAATTTGGTATTCAATATCCACGAGCTGACCAAGTAAAAGGGAAGCCAACAATCCCACAGCCATCTCCCACATAAAACGTTATTTATTTAAACTAATTTGGAATAAAAAATCCCAAGTTTCTGCTAACTCTGGGTTAACAAACTTGAGCTAGTGCATAAACCTGCTTTCTGAACACACCTCTTGAGAGCTGGATCCAGCTCCATTGCATAAATCTACTGACGCAGAATAGCTCTTACCATTGATTTGCTCCACCGTCCATTTCCCCTTGCTGCTGTCCTGAATGACCCTGAACTCAAATGGTGCTGAATTGGGAAACTCATCTTCATCTATGGCTGTGACATACACTGCATTGTCCCCAACGCACATGGTCTGAGATGTAGCAGTCAGTTTGGGACAGTGGTCATTGAAGTCCTCCACCTGAATGGCTATGGTCCCAGTGGCAGTTTTAGAGGGCAAATCTGTAAACAAATGATGAAATATGACATAAAGAACATTTAATTGTGAAATGCATCATTTATATCCAAGGAGGACAACCATAACTGTCATATTTACAGTACTTACCATTGGTGATGCATATAATTTTGGCAAAATATGTTCCATTGACCAAGAACTTGGACTCTCGATCAGGAAATTTATTCAGTTTGATATCTCCCGTCTTCTCATCAATAATCAACCAGCTGTCAGCATCATGTAATTTGGCATACCTGTGAGGATGACAATCCATGAGGATAAATAAATAATGCTGTTTATCTGAAATACATTGGCTCACAGCAGCACAAAGACACATAAGTTCATCTGTGACAACGTGGCCCTACCTGACATTGGTCGCAATCTTTAGAGTGTCACTGTCAATAGCAGCATAGTTGGTGATGGCCTTAGTGATGTCGATAGAGCTCCGGTCCTCAGAGATAGTCACCACCTTGACGCTTGGGTGGAAGCGGGGGCCTTCTTTCTGGTTGATCACGTTGATTTTAATGGGGTAGGGCTTTGGGGTTATGCCTACCGCTGGAACGACAATCCCAGAACCAGCGCCAAAGTTGTACTCTGCTTTGTTGGAGACTGTCACTGCCAGATTGAGTGTCTTTAGTTCCTCATAGTCCAGGGGCTGTGGAGAGACATGGTGTATATGCAATTCATATTTTATATCAGAACAGATGAATTTAGC
Source organism: Holocentrus rufus (assembly GCA_900302615.1). NCBI lineage: Eukaryota > Metazoa > Chordata > Actinopteri > Holocentriformes > Holocentridae > Holocentrus > Holocentrus rufus. The sequence goes on along the minus strand of OMLF01013950.1, from coordinate 5,272 downwards.
TCCACAATAATGATCACTCTTTCGGCCATATAGTATCTTTCGTTTCCTATCCCAACAGTCCATTGATTTAAAAAGACATACCCATCTTGCATCTGCCCAATGTTTGTAGATGCTAGATAGTGTCTATCATCGTGCTTTATGATTTATCAATGGGTGTAAATATTTGACACGTGATTGCACCTTGTATGCAAAAAACTGAGTAGCTATCTCTGTATGCACACAGATATGCCAAATGGTTGGATTTCATTTACAATACTCTCCTTGGGTTGGTTCCCTCTTCCTTATTGTACATAATCTATCCAGAAGCCAAGGCCATTATAGTGTGGAATCTGAAGATGTTCTGCATATGTCTGTTAGCCATGTTGCTGGGCAAAAAAAAAGCTGCTCTCTTCACTTGGAACATCTTGCAGAATGACTTAAAATTGTGAAACTGCTTTCATATGGAGAATTGCTTCACTCTCAAATGACTTTGTTTGCATGTTTTATCCTGCCCTCTTGGCTAGGTCTCTCTTGTAAGAGATATTTTACCTTTAATGGGGCTTTTACCTGCTTAAAATAAAGGTTAAGTAACATTTTACCTTATGAATCATGATAATGCCCTCATTGGTCTTTGAGTCAGTGGTGATGCTGAAGTAGCCCGCTTCGTTCCCGGAAATAATTTGGAAGACAGCCAGCCAGTTGTCAGTGTACATCACATCCAGGTCGATGGCTTTAATCCTCATCACCTCCACATTGATAGTGTTCTCCTCCACGCTCCCTTCATACTGCAAATGTGAAAATCACATGACCAGTTGCTTTAGAGCAGCAGTGACTAGCACACAGCCAAAATTAAAAAAAAAAAAGAATAAAGGTGCTTTTTGTAACCTACTGCTTCTTTTTCCAGCGTGGGAATGTTGTCGTTTATGTCCCCGAGGTTGATCACAATTTCTCCCGTTGCTGAATTTCCTCCTCCTGCTCCGTTCATGTCTGTGCCTTGTATGGTCAAGGTATATGTTTCTTGTGTCTGGACAATCACAAGAGATAAGGACATTTTGTTGTACAGTTTTTTGATGCAACAGGTTAATCAGTTTCTCATGGGATTCATGTAACACCTACACAAAAACTACTGTTAAAAACTGAATAACAAAGACCTGGAGAGCTCCATATTCATGCAAATAACTTCACAATCTCCTAACACCCACTGGAAAAATGATGGGGGTGCGGCTGTTAGTCTGACAATGTGATACTGATTCAGCTACTGCATCATCAGTTGCATGTTCTCGTTAATACATTATGCAATAGTGACATAATGGAGTACAGTTTCAAGTAGTTTCTATCTTCTGAGCTCAAGTCAGCGTCCAACTTCAACCCCGATGCCCTTTGATCATTGCAGCATGTGGGTCAGTCAAGGTCCTCACCTCCCTGTCCAGGCCCATCTGTCGAACCGTGACCTCTCCAGTGCGAGAGTTGATGGAGAACATCCTATCTGAGGCACTCTTCTCCACAATGCTGTAGTAGATCTGGGAGTTGGGCGTGTTGGGTTCATCGTTATCAGTAGCGATCACTTGCATGACAAAAGTTCCTAGAAATCATCAGAGCGCATGAAATAACACCATCTGTGTGGCAATTTTTTTTTTGAGTAGAAGAATAAAAAATGTGCTTCAGTTCCACTGAGCCCTGTCACATTTACAGATAGCTGAAAATACCTGGTGCACTAGATTCATTCACATGTCCAACTTGATCTTTTTTAAACACTGGTGCGCAGTCATTCTCATCCACAACAATAACTAGAAGCTCGATGTCCTTTTCAGCGCGGCTCCCGTTGCTGTATTTTGCTACACCTAGCAGCTGCAAGGAGAGATAATAACATATATAAATAAGAGCTTTAATATTCACTCCCTGTACGTTTTGATGATCTCACTTCAAATATGAAATTTAACAGGCCTTTCTGCTAGCTCTTACTTTGAAGACAGGGATCGCCTCTCGGTCCAGAATGCCATTGATTCTCACCAGGCCCGTATCACCGTTGACGGTAAATAAGCCAACAGGGCTTTGGTCAGCACCAACCCCTGCTAGTGAATAGGTCACCTTTGCCTTGTACTCCACATCAGAACGAATCTGTGACACACACGCACACAGACACAAATAAATTTGTCTTATCTGAAAATCTGTTTGGCATCCTACATAAGGGATAGGATTAAATGTATTATAACTGCTAATTGGAATTAATAAATTCTCATGAAAACATAATCATATTCAGAACACAAATTTGCCTAAAATACTGTACTAGCTGCACTATAGGATATATTGGGATTTCTTACATGACAGCCTGTCAAATGTGACACTGAACAGAAATGTAATTTACATCCTGTGGCAAATGTATGCATGTGACGTGTAAGTGTACCTCCTCCAGAAAAGTAGGCCTATAACAGAGTGTCATCGAAACTGTTAGCTTTTCTACTTAGCCACTGACTACACACGATAGCTTCATCGTCTATTAGCGCACAGACATATTAAATTATACACAGCTGTTACAGCGAGACACATCAACATTACGGAAAACAGATCTAGCAGAGATATGAAACTGGTCCAACTTCATAACTGAGCAACGTCAACAACAAGAGCATATTCATGATCAGGTACTGAATCACTGGCAATGAGGAACGTTACCACTGTCTGGAACTGCATGTGTCATTCACACTAAGTTGACAGTAAGCAGGGCTTTGCAAAAACAAATGGTGGCATGTGTATGTAACCAACAGAGGTGCAAACCAATGAAATCAGCAATATATGTTGCCTGAGGTGGAGGAAAGAAATTGTAATAAAAAAAAAGCCTCTGCTTACATAAAATATCTATAGCCTACTTCTTAGTTCTAGACTCAAAACAGTGACCTAAAATTCAGTTTTCAGTTTTGATGTAATTCTCCTCTAAAAAGTGGATGTTAACTTTAATAAAAGAATACAGTACAACATACTTTAGCAATATGGTCCCTGGTGGTGTAATCAACATTTTCCTTAAGTTTCGGAGGCGGTATGACCCATTCTCTTTTGTGTCTGCTTAGCACCAGTCCCCTTCCTTCTGCCAGGACACTGAAATACTGCAGGTAAACAGAAAGGGAAGAAGGGCATTAAATAATTATGTGATCATTTGTAGAGCTCGTGACGTTCTGTTACCTCTGGCAAAAACACTTGGCTTGCATAGTATTAAAATACGTTTTACATGGTGAGAGTCATGGCAAATATAGGAGTTTTACATAAGAACATGTATTTGAAAAAAAAAAAAGAATGCAGGCAATTGGCTTTTTTGCTGCGCTCATTCAAATTTGGCAAGTCAAATGTACTGTCAAATGATCAACAAGTCAAATGATCCATTTCTTTTGCTTTACATTTGCAGGTAATCATTTCAATATAAGTCTATGCTGCCATATTCATTATAAACCGAATGTATAATATTAGAGCTGTCTTCCTTTTTACACAATAGGCCTACATGTCTCAATTGTGGCAAAACTTAAAAAACAAATAATTCAAAAATCTATGTCTAACTAGACCTGCTTGTCTTTATCTATAAGTTACAATTCCTTCTTTGTGATTGGTACAAATAAGGTGGATATTACCTGGAATTTACTTATCAGTTTACTTTGTGGAGGGTGTGCCATTTTCCACATAAAGTGACATACAGAAAGCTGTTGCTGGGTGGAGATCGAGTGTCCTGCTGTGTCAACTACAATGGACACCGCGTATAAACTACTTTATTCACCCTGGAGTACGAATAATTTAGTTTTACATAACGCGAACTACAGTCTCGTGTGCCAGTAATTAAACCTCGATGTTACACGGCAGTATTAACGGTAAGCCTGAGGAAAGACACACCTGTTGAAGATCCGTTATAGCCTCAACAAGAGAATGATCATCTAACAATACAAACACACATTGGCTATTTTACTTACCGATAGGAAAAACGGCAACACTAAAACAAGACTGTACTTGGACACAGGGGCCATCGGGTTGCGGGAAATAAAACGTTTTTTAATCCTCTTGCCGAAGTGGAGTTTCCTCAACTTGAGTCAATCTGCTGTCCGTTCTGGGTTTCGTCGAGACTTTGACCCTTTTGATAGAGAAGTTTCTCTAAAACGTTAACATTGCCTGCATGGGCGGCGCCTCTCTATATTTGATTGCTCACAAGCTGATAGCAGGCGGAGAGGGAGGTTGTGTCCACTTCTGCATAGCTGCAATATTTGTGTGCAGCCTATTGTCTTTGACTGGGGAGAAGGAGGAAAAAAAATAAAAGAGGGACGGAGAGGAAATTACACCAAAACCAGCGACGAAATTGTCCACTGTAAACAGGAGGCATGTGTCATACAGTGAAACCTGTAGAAGCCATGATACAAAAACAAAAAAAGTTTTATTCTGTTTGAAAATGACGCATCAGGATTAAATGTCCCACTCGGCTAAAGGGTTAATTCTCCAACTTATTTTCGGTTTTGATATTAAAAGTTTAAACATGCTTCCTACATGTATGTTTAAAATTGTAAAAGTACATTGGAGTCCTCTTTTTCAGAGCAGTGATCTCACTCATCTGTTATACTTCACCCAAGGCTGTAACATTCCTGCAACACACCTCTGTATGCCGGGTGGGTCCCAAGAATTTAACCCTGAAAAGAGCCTTCTAAATCCGATGATCCCGAGATTAACTAACAACTATTAACATCATTCAGACCATCGCTGCAATGGCAAAAGACAAAAACATAATTTAAAACATCAAAAAATGTGAAAATATCTGGATCAGGGGTCGTCTGTGCTCGCTGTCCCGCACGTGAGGTGGAAACAGAGCTGCACTTCCTTCTTGAGTGTGGAAAGTATCAAAATATTAAAGGTAATGTCTTTGATAAAATGAACGATTAGCCCCCCATTTTTACCAACTTTGACACATGATAGAATGAAAATAATCTTCGGGTGTGGAAACAGAAACCACTGCTGCAAAATACATGACAGCCTGAGGGACTGTGGGTAAGAAACAGAGGTTACAAATGTGAAAGCCTCATCCTGCCAACCTCCGCTGCACTTTTCTTTCTTCTTCTTTTGACATGTTTGATTGTACAAATACTTGAAATGATGTTTATAATTTATAAACATAAAATAACTACTTTGTTTTATCTTTACCTTTACCAAAGGTAACATGAATGCTGTCATAATTATTCAACTTTGTCATAAGACTAGATTTTCAGTATTCTCCACTGTATTTCTTTTTCTATTTTCTTTAATATTTTATTTTGCATTTTTTTGTCTTAACAAC
>OMLF01013948.1:0-10713 GCA_900302615.1 Holocentrus rufus | reverse complement strand
TTGATTCCCCCCCCCCCCCCCCTCCATCTTTTTTTTTTTTCTTCTCCTCCACCTAATCAGATTCAGCATCTCTCTAACTCGTCGTGTCCCAAACCTCTTCGCTAATCATGGAACTTGAAGAGGAATAAATGCTTAGCAGATGCTGGTATCGTCAGGAGTCGGTTACACGCAACCTTGTTTTCACAGTCAGAGCTCACTGGAATTGATACTTTTGGGCTGTTTGCTTGAGATGTGTCTTTCCCCACTCTCTCCGTCACCCCCGGGATCCATATCTCACTGCAGATGGGGGTGGGGATGGGTTAAAATAACCAGGGTCAATAAGAGAAAAAACCCATCAAGCTGTGCGGTTATTATGGTGGACAGGCAGTGAAGAGTTATTCTGCCCCTGATGAAAAAAACACTATCATATTTTTAAAAAGAAATGTCCTATAGGGACTACTGGGAAACTGGGGAAATATCTGCAGTCAAGTGTTAGGAATCATGATTGTTCCATTTCAAGAAAAAATGAACAGAAATGTAGTATTTTTGTTACAAGTAATTCTGTGATCGTCAAAATAACAGCTGTGACAAGATACATCTGCTTCCTTTTTTTTTTTTTTTTTTTTTTTTGGCAACTGACATTGCAGTGTTTGGTTCACTGTAAAAATTAACATTACAATACATTACTTACTGAATGCATCTCTTTTAAGTGTGACGAGGTTGAATAGGATTTGCCAAAATCTACCAAAAACTTCAATCCTGGTGTGTAATGGCTTCAAGCAAATTGTAACATGTGAACATACCCAAACCATTGTATTGAACCGTCAAATCGTTCTGACAGTTTTTCCCATATGACTGGAAGGGGAGAGAGAAAGGGAGCGAGAGAGAGAAAGAGAGAGGGAGAGGGGGTTATGAGAGCCTGGCAGAGCAAGCAAGTGAATGAGAATGAGTGAGAGAGAACTAGAGAATTAGCTTGTTTTGTACTGCCATCAGTTGTTTGCAGTGGGTCATGTACTTGACACTGCATTTGAATTGCTTGCTATGCACACTCTGGCTAATTGAGTTAAGACTCCTTTTGAGTGTCATTTTGATAAAGAGTGGAACAATATTGATTGCTCGCTGCCTCCGCTGCGACTATCCATTTTCCCCAAACCGTAGTTATCCACAGAAAACTAGATCAGGATTCTGTAATGTTCTTCCCAAGGGCCCCAATGTATCAGAGAGTGTCTGCTGGTAGAGGGTCGCCAGGTCAAATATTGAATCAAAATGACATAAATCGATGAAGGTAACGACGCGGCCCCTTGACACATGCGGTTTGTGATAACTTGTCTGGATACAAAAGCCTCTGATATAAGGCCAATCAATTTGGATCTAATTCTGTTTGGGAAATCAAAGTTAATAGCTATTTGATTTTATTTATTTATTTATTTATTTATTTATTTATTTATATGTTTGTTTAATTATTTATGGTAATTATTAACATAAGATAAGAAGTCCTTGTAATCCACTATTAGTTGCCTTTTAAAATTTCAAAATTGTTGCAATTTATTTTTCATTGATATTAATTTCTTTTTTGTTTGTGCCAATAAAAATAAGTGAAAATTCTGGGTCATCTTGTACAGATGACATGCTGCCAGTTAAAGCCCATGTATGCTTGACATAATCAAAACAATAATAATAATAAAAAAAAACACTGGCATTATTTGACATTATTTTTGATAAAGACTAACATAGGAGCACATCTTGTTACTTTTTAAGGTCTGCAAAAATGTTTAAAAAGCTACACAAACAAATGCTATCGAAGCAAAACAGGTGTTGAATCTTTTTTTCTATTTTTTTCCCCTCTGGCAATACCTCTGATTTGTTTTGCTGCATCGTAAAATCTATCCACCAAACCACGAGAGAAACTTGTTTTGAGTGAGACAGCCTCTCAGTGCATCATTTGTTGTGCCAAACCTCTCATTCCTTCAGACCAGAATGATAATCCACTGTGTTTTTTTTCCTCCCTCTGCAGCACCCCCATCTGTCCGCATTGTACACTCAGGGCATGCCTGTAATGTCGAGGAGGAGAGGCACACGGAGAGGGTCTACACCATCCGAGAGGGAGAGACCCTGGAGCTCACCTGCCTAGTCACGGGACATCCCCGGCCACAGGTGAGGTCACGGACATTTTTGCAGTATGAGGGACTCTGAGATCCCGTTCATCTGCCTTTTCCATGGAAACATTTTACAAATGGATACGGACGGGAATCATGAGACAAGATGCTAATCCTGCCATCCATTTCTCCTTGTCTCCCTCTTATCTCTCTCTCTCTCTCTCTCTCTCTCTCTCTCTCTCTCTCTCCCCCTTTTGATTTTACATCAGCATCATTGAGTGGTGCAGCACGCACTGTACCTCTAGACTAAATTAGCTTAAAAGTTTTATGTCTTCAAGTATTGATAATTTAGGCCGCATTGTGCACCTGTGTATTGATAATGAAAGCTGCCAAGTCTAATGAGCCTGTGGACAGAAAACAGCCGGAATATGTGCCCTAACAAACCATAATGAATAGGAAAGAAATGGGCCACTATACATAGGATCCTTGGCTGTTTGTGAATGCACAAGGGAGAGCAGAGTGGGTACTCATCATCCAGAAAGGAGCTTTTCAGAACTTTCCGTAAACTAATTAAAGCCTTGTACCATTTTTGAAGGTAAGGAACTTTTGATTTGCTCTTGCGCTTCCATCTTATTGCGTCTCCCGTCCGCCGAGAGAGCGAGCGAGAAGAGAACAGAATCAAGGCCGCATCTGCTTGCGCTCGCTGCCGTAGATATAGAATACGAAACAGCTCGATCCACCCAGGTATAAATGTCAGCTCCGCCGCAAATTAGCTAAGCATCCCATTTTGTTCTTGTATTAATCTAAGCGGGAGATGCACACACTAACCTTTCGAACATTTGTTGAATTTTGTTTCCAATATGCCTGATAACACAAATTAAACAGAATTCAGCAGTATCTCAGGGCCGGACTGAGCTCATTTACATTAATTAATATAATTCCCCTTTTGATCGATACACAGACCCATTAGTTTGTACACTTCCCCTCTGGATGCCAAAGCAAAGAGCGTATCGATTTTTATATGTCAATTGAAAAGGTGAGGCCTCTTAAATTAGTGAGAGGCTCAGAAACACCATTCATCTCCTTCTGTCGTCATGGGGGACAACTTCACACTCATCGCCTCTGTCTTTCCTCTTAATTAGAATTTCAGGGAGGAAAAAAAAAAAAAAAAAAGAAGAGCAGAGCGAGGGGGGAGAGAGGGAGAGCGGGAGATCAAAAGGCCTGCACGGCTGTGGCAGGAGAGGCAGGATTTCCTTTGAAACAGAGTCATTATGAGACTCATGCAGATCCCCTGGCAGGGCTGGTCTCGGCTGTATCGCTCTGGACTTTCGGGATGCGTCAGCTTTGTCCCCTCCGGTAGCGGCATGGGACCGGCGGGGGGGACAGACTCATTCTGAGTGGTTTAGGAAGCGGAGGAGGTTATGTGGGGTGGCAGCAGACCTCGGGCTGGTTTTGTGATGTTAGTTAGGAAAAACAGAGGGATGTGCAACCTCATCAGGGAAAGACTTGTAAGTTAATAATAACAGTTCATCTTTTCATTAGAATTAAATATTAATACTCGGAGCAAGTTCATAGTTTAGAGCTAGCCACAGTTTTTTTTTGTCTCTTTCTCCCTTAAAGTTCTGTATTTTAATTTATCTGAACTTCTTCGTATTTCAAGAGTATATATGAGAATAAAGTAATCAGTGCTACACTTTGGAAAAGTTGTAGTCCGCTTTCATTGTTCCTCCTCTTGATTAAGGGGAAAGTGGATTCTGGTTGGTGGGTTATTATAAAAGTACAGTGGATTCATTTTTTTTTTCTCCCTGAATAATTTCTATAACCATGCCCACAATACAGAACTTTAACCACCTTCACCATCTGGACCCACAATAGCACAGGGTGCCAAAACACAGTACTCCATCATCGTAAATGGCTTCAATTTGTTCTACATTAGCAAATCACAAAATTGCCTTTTCACCATTACCGTCCAGACCTCAGTCTCGTTCCCTGAATTTGAGATACTTTAGCTCTGGTGATAATGCACGGGCCGAGGCGCGGTGTGCCAAGTATAACATCAGCACCACAAAGGGCCAACCACAGAGTAAATGGGGCTATGGTTGGTAATTTCGCCAGCATTTAATTCCTCACATGTCTATCAATATGCACACTCCTTAAATTACATAGACCCCCTCAGGCCCTCCCACTGATGGAGTCTCTGGATTCTGTCCAACCAGGCAGCAGCTTTCTCACAGTGGATCTCTCTGTCAGGCCTGTGCACATCCGCCCACCCGCCTGGGAGGAAAAACAGAGGCTTTCTAATAATAAATTCTTACACACACACACGCGCACGCACACACACACACAGCAACAACAACCCTTGTCTGTGTTCCAATTTCATTGTCAAATAAATATATGTTCCTGTCAGTCAACCGTACGCTATATATTATGTGCTTTTTTGCTTCTGCCCTTTGGGGTTGGCATGTCAAGGTGTTACTATGGGCTGTCCAGGAAGACTGGGCGTCTTGGCATGTGACTGGCTCAGGGGCCATGTGAAGTCATACTCCCATGGATGTAATATGCAGAGGTCATGGGAAGGACTGGGCTGTGAGGGGAACAGGATGACAGGCGCGCGGTGTGTTGAATGGATCTCAGCAGTGGCCAGTCTATCTCTGATTCTCTCCCTGCGCCTCATCTCGCTATAAAAGGTTCTCTCCCTCTCTTTTTCTTTTGCTTCCCTCCATCAAACACGAACTAGCTTGCTTGGAACGCTAATTATCGGGTTTGTCAGATGCACGGGACCCGGTCCGTTCGCATCTTCGCGCTCGCCGCTCTGAAGCTTCGCTCTCGGTCTTTGATGCCTTGGACTGAGTCCCTGATGATGAAGTCATCTGCCCCGGCCTCCCCTCCCTTGGCCTCCATCCATTATGTCCACACTACCTTGTTTGAGTACCAGGCTCAAATAGCCAGAAACAGCACATAGCAAACACCCTTTTTTGTTTCAATTATCGCCCGGCCAGATTCAACCCACAGAGCCAGAGGTCAGCGAGTACAAATACGCTGACCTGAGGCCCAGGGATATTTTCTTTTACACAGTCCAATTGGCATATGTGATCTGTCTTAGAAGTGCCCATAACAGCTAGCCCAGTGTATTTGGCAGACGGTTACTGTTACCATTGGGTTTGTTTTTATGTCAGGGTATGGCCTCTTTGAAGATGATTTAACCCTCTTTCTTTTCGCTGCCCCCATACAAACTATCACAAGGGGTCACACAGGCTCACAGGCCCCCCCTCTGCTTCAGCTGAATCCCAACACTGTTGAAAAAGAGAGTGCAGGACTTCCACAGCCTCCTAGCTGCAGGAAGGGTTTCTACATGAGGGTTTGACAATAAGCAGCCCCAAACTGATGTCTCTTTTAGCCCTTTTTTGGAAGTTAGCAAGATATGCTGCTAATTTAAAGAGTTAGAAATTATCTTTTGTATGCCTTCTTCATGATTTTATTTATTTTTACAGTACATTCCAACTTTTTAATGCCTTTTCATGTTTTCATGTTTTTTAAATTTAACTTTCTACTGCCATGTTTTCTTTTTGTTGTTTTACATTTTTATGTCTTCAAATGTTCTTTTGTGTCTGTGTAAATCGCTATACAAATAAATTTGACTTTCCTTCTAAAGAAGCAGGACTACAAAAAAATAGTGATTTTTTTTATGTATGTATTTATTTTTGTTCATGATGCACTTCATACATGTCACAGTAGAAATGGAAGCAAAAGCCAATCCCAAAATTTTACAGGTTCCTCAAAGTCCCAGATTGTGGAAAATTCTGAGTAGCCCTCGGTAGTCGAAAAGGGCTGCATACTTATCAGATGCATTATATTTTGAGGGCATTAGCACCCCTGTTCAGTCTGTTGTTTTAAACTGTGAATGTTGCTGCAGCACTAGACCACAAATAGCTCAGCAACATCAGCCAAAAAAATCTGATTTATCTCCTGCTCATGTATCTGCTATTGTCTACTATCTGAGTCATGCCTTCAATCGCTGCACTTTCATACTACTTTTGTTATTTCTGTGTGAAAGACTTAGGTAATTTGACATGTGAGAACATTCAAATTTTAGATGAGTATTGTCTAATATAGACCTGTGGAGTCTGTGCACTCACAAGTTTGTGATTTGGACCCCCTGTTGCTTCCTCTGATCGGTTGATTGTCATGCTTGGCCACACTTGGCTGCACCACTGAGCTGCAAAGACCCCCATCAGTGCCTAAAAGAAAAGATGGCGAGCAATTAGAAACCAGTCTGTAGTTAGGAGAGGGGAACGTCACAGCAGGCATTATGAGAGATTCACAGAAGACGCGTGCTCTGGCATATGATCCCTGCATAACAACAGACACCGTGCGCATTTTAATTAGCTCTTGCCGTGACATCGCTGTGTGTGTGATCTCAAACACTGCTGGGATTTTCAGTTGGATACAAATCTAGGCGAGGTTCTACTTTCCTTGTAAGCAAATGTTGATCTTTCTATTGGGATGGGTGTAGTTTTACAGGGAATGGCATTGTAATGACTTTGGCTATTCCTGGACGACTAAACGGTTTCATGTTTTTTAATGCTTTGCTTTAAGGAGAATATGCAAAAGATGAACTTGTAACCTCTCTACCATACAACATAAGGATAATCATGAAAACCCCTTTGAGACTGTGGAAAGCATGACACATTTATGAGACATTTAGTCACAATTTCTTTGTATAATTGTGACAATATAACCAATTTGACAACCAGTACATATGCATGTAATCACAGGGTGCAGGATTAACAGATTTCTGTCACAACAACAACCTCATATTTGTGTGTATTGTGAGCTAGAAGTTAGGATTATTTCCTTAAAAGAATGAGATGGTGAGAGTAATAATAGCCAAAAACTCAGCTAGATTGTCAGTGGGCTAGGAAGAGCAATTATCATATTACTCAAATCCACCCGCTCCTCTCAGATCAAGAGTGTTTGCATTGCAGTAAGGAGAGTGAAGAGGGTCAAACTGTTCTCACCAGGCATACTTCAGGACTCCCCTGTGGGCAGAGGTGCTCAGATGTAAAAAGTCAGAGGAGAGGAGGAATGAAAATAGCTTCGGGGTACAGGGAGAGTTGAAAGCTCGCCGATAATGTGGTCTACCACCATGTGAAACAAACAGGAGCACTTCCCCTTTGAAAATATGAAGGGTATTTGAATACCCACTTCTTAGTGTCACTCTAACAATGCACTTATTGATACTGCGCTTTCCTAAAACTCAAAGCTCTTTACACAAAAGGAAGAGGAAATGAATGGGGGGTATAAGCTGGGAGAATATTGAATTCTGCTGAGGTCGCCATAAGCCAGCTCGCTTTGTATTTGCATGAAGGGATCCGGAGCGCTGTAAGAGAGTGACAGTGAATTCAAAAACTTTGCTCTATCTAATTTATGCTCATAACTTATTTAACTTCAGGGCTTGTTTTGCTGAACTCATGCTGTCCCTAACTGCTATAATAAGGCCCCAGATTTACTCACAGTTGGGCTTTAGCATCAATCATTTGCTGAGTTAGGGGTTTTCATGGAGTGGTTTCTCAGGATGTCTCTTGATGCATTTGGAACAGGGCAACTGAAGGCATTTCTGTGCAGTGTATCAATTTGGAAGCATTTATTTTTAATGTTAATATACCCACTCAAAGCCTGCAAAAAAGGGGATGGCACAGAAGCACAGACTGGTTGCAGTCGATGAAAAGAAAAAAAAAAAATCACAACACACACTGTTGATGAGTTTCAGGCTGTCTCTGCCACTCTGAACAGTAACACCCCGAGCCAGACAGAGATTTAGAAACTCTAATCATGAACTTTAACTCATATGTGAATTCCCCCTCCTGTTTCTCTCTTGCCTCAAGCTCTGAGAAGCCTCTGGAATATGATACCATTATCAGAATTTAGGCCAGTCCCCTACCCCCACCCCATTTCTAGTCGCCCTTTCCTTTCTCAATCTCTCTTTTGAAAATGGCCAAATTCCAAATAGATGTAACCTGAGGTAGGAAATAAACATGGGTAAAAACCCCACAGCTAGCACAGCAGCAATCTCCCAAGATAGCACCCAATCCCCACCCTTCCATGCTATGATATCCCCATTCCATCTGATGCTATCTCTGTAAAATAGGATGCTATCAGTATCCAAGGCGATGCTATCACCAACCAGTGTGGAGATATTGAATTCTAATTCTTAGCCTCCCCTGCTGAGGCAGAGATATGTGAGGCTCTGCAGGCAAAGCTAGTCCATCTGTGGCTTACTTAGGGTGAGGGATTGTGAATGGAGCTCCATGCTTCGTGGTTCCGTCTCTGCGGCCCCCAGGCCAGCGTTGTCACAGTACCTGCTCATGCTGTATGCTTTAATGAGGACAGGAGAGGGAGATGATGGAGAGTCAATTACAACCTCATGTTGGAGAGTAACACCATTTCACCTTTCATTACGCCCCAATGCCATAGGCTAACTGGGTCTCATCAGTTAGTGAAAGGTACTCAAGCTGAGAGGGCCACAAAGGGGTCGATCTTATGTGAAACAGACAAAAGGAGGAAGTAGGTTTTTTTTTTTTTTTGCCAACCAGTCGTTCATTGTTCTATGTTGTTCCTCAACCCAACATGACAACAGCTTGGGCACGGTTTTATTTTAAAGCAGGATTGTCTTCATTGTTGTTTGCACTGCATCGAACACAGAGCATCTTACAAGCACAGTACAACATACAATAACGTAATTCTAATCCATCATCCCATTTTACACTATATAAGCTACAGTATCTATTCCTGCTGAAAGCTGCACAGTGTGGTCCCTCAGTCTGGTAGCTTGCATATTGTCTCAGAACCAGTGGTGCACAATTGAAATTGGACTCCAACATACTGTGGGGATCTAGAGGATATTTGTCGCTATAATTGCCTTCTGCACTTTGTTCCGGCCCAGATCCGATGGACCAAGACAGCAGGCAGCGTGTCAGACCGCTTCCAGGACTCCAGCGTGTTCAACGAGACGTTGCACATTGCTAAGATCCAGAGGACCCAGGGAGGCCGCTACTACTGCAAGGCTGAGAACGGCCTCGGCTCCCCTGCCATCAAGTCCATCAGGGTGGACGTCTACTGTAAGTGTCACACTTGGCTGTCAGAGCACATCAGACTGCATGCACATGATTTCTGTTTAAAAAGTAGTCAGGCATTTCATAGCTCTCAGAGTGATTAATATTTTTTTATTTGACCTTCAGTAATTTTACAAGGGTATAAAATTTACATAAGATTGTGTTGTTGCCTCATGTGGTCCCATCTTTGATCCCCAACTTTGATAGTTTGTGTATGGAGTTTAGTTTTGTTCCTGTGTTTTAATGGGTTTCTTCCTACATTGATAAGACATGCAGTGCAGGTGCATGCTAAATTGCCCATCGAGTTAAATATGAGAATTTGTCTGTGTTGCCCTGCAATGGACTAACAACCTGCCCAAGATGTCTCCAAGGCTTATGCCCATTGCATGCTGGGATAGTTAAACAGAGAAGGATTAGAAAATGAATGAATGCTTTCAAGTCTTAAATATTCATTTCCAAATGTCTTTGATTGCTTAAATGTCTTCTTTTTTTAAGTGACTGATGTTTTCTGAAAATAGGTGTAGAATAACTAGCGTTGTCAGTGTCACACGATACCTTACAACCCAGTCCAGCACCATTCCATACTTCTGCTGTGAATGAAAATATGTTTATTTGGAGGAAGTGCACCCAATCAGACCCCGGCACTTTCATGAGAATGTTAATTAAGCTGGAACATTTTAATTATCCTGACGTACCCACTGACTTTAAGTGCAACTTCTCTGTTTTTAAAATATGTGAACGCCATACACAGCAGGTGCTCGGCATTCATCAAGGAAAACAGTCAGCGTTATTGATTTTTTTGATTCCATATTGATTGTCCTATTTCATATCGTGCATGAATAAACCGTGGAGAGACGTCAGTGCTCATACATCAGAGCAAGACCCTCAGACACCCTCCATCGCACCTCTCGAGGCTCTTTCACCGTTCAGACATGTCTTGAATTAATACACTCTGTATAATGTGGAGGCGCATTGTGATCAACAAAAATATTAAAAAGTTACGGCCAGTTTTAGCTATCTGGCGTCTTCGATTTTAGCTTCCACTGAGGACCACTTAAAATTATGTATTTTCGCCCAGGCTGCAAAGTCAATATGAGATCCATCTTGGCCAAAGCCAATTCAAGCACGCCCTTCCAGTAAAACCAGGCCTCATTTGACCACTGAATACGGATAACACTGCCCTGCTGTTATTCCTCTCCCCTCCTCTGCTTTTCTCTGCCATGCAGACAGGTGCAGCAGGGGTTACGCAAGTAAGAGAAGGCACTTTCATTTGGCATCTAAAACCCCTGCAATCTGCCAATCACCCCGTCAGTCTGTCACACTGTGCCTGTGTGTGTAGGGCGTCTTTCTCTGTCCCATCTCGTTCTCTATCTCTCTCTCTCCATATATTATTTCTCTGTGCCTTCCCTGTCTCGGTCTTATTCTTGCCCCTTGGTGTCTGTGCCACATACGGTCCATGTACCTGTTTATTTGGACTGACATGTGCAGAGGTTGTGGAATTGAAAGCTTGTGCAGAGGTTGTTTGG
>OMLF01013947.1:0-11715 GCA_900302615.1 Holocentrus rufus | reverse complement strand
CGTTGGCGTCCAGCTCCAGCACAACCCCCGGGTCCATGTAGCCGCCGTCGCCGTGGTCGCCGTTGAGGTTAAGGTGCTGGGTGTGGGGAGTGGGTGTCGGGAGGCGAGGTAGGCGGTGGTGGAGAGGCTGGGGCTGGGTGGTGGTGGGCAGTAGGGTGGGGTCGCCGCTGTCCGGCAGTTCGGGCGGGGGCTGCTTGGGACAGCCGTCGGGGTTGTAGAGCATGGGATACCCCCTCCTGACCTCCACATCCACACTGTGGCCCACAGGCACTGACTTGAGCATCTCGACCACCTCTTTGTGAGACACTCCCAGCACACAGATGTCGTTGATGTAGACCAGGATGTCCGCTGGAAAAGCAGAAAGGGGCACTGATGCATATGGGTCTCATAACAGCAGTACATTTCCTGTCTATTTTTTTTTTTCTAATCTGTAGTCCAACATTTATATGCATAACCCACAACCTTCTATAAAGCTTGGTTAGCTTGTGTCTTGTGCACGGTGCATGCACTTTCTTTTTACATACTTGTATTTAATTATTTTGACCTTTCTCATATCCAAGAGTCTGCAGATAAGTGTAGTTCACATATGAAACACTGTCTGTGTGTTTTGTGTGGGTGTGGACTAATCCAACCAACTAATCCCTCTAAACCAGCCTATTAACAGATATGAACTAGATCCCTCCCTGCAGAGACAGCCTGTGCTCCGAGTTCCTGGAATGGCAATATCTGTGGGTGTATATGTGCGCGTGTGTGTTTGTGTGTCTGAGTGTGTATCACTACATATGCATGTGTGATGATAGCTAGATTATTGTGTGCAAGCCATTAGGATTAGCGAGTGATTGAGATATGGCCTACACTCACTGTGAGAGATCAGAAAATTGCAAAATTATAATCCCAAAGGGGTGGAGATACAGGAGAGAGAACAAGAAATGGCTGCATGGATGGATGGATGGATAGATAAATAATATTAAGAAGAAGAACTAAATCTTTGACTGTCTTCCAACATCCATTCTTATGAGAAGTTGCTTAAAATCACGTCACAGACTGGCCGGCCGGTGAAAAACATGGCCGAGTTCCCAGGTTTCAGTCTGCAGGTATTACAAGGCCAATACCAATAAAGGTAATATAACTAATCACCAATAAATAAGCATGCCTGCCAATTATTGTACATCTCCAACGGCTACACGGGAGCTTCTGCGGTATAGAATTTAAGCACTTTGCCAAGTGTGTGTGGGCGCCTGTGTGTGTGAGCTGTTATGTTTGAGTGTGTATGTAAACGTATTCCTGAGTGTGAATATCTTGTTTTGAAATGAAATTCTTCAAAGATTCAGCAACTTTATACATCTCAGTTTTTTTTTTTTTTTGAAAAACATGTCAGATACTTTTGGATGCCTCAGTGTTTTACCTGTCCTGAGAGCTGACGGCCCTCCTGGAGTCACACTGTAGACCTGCAGGAACTCTCTCGGTCTGCTGCCTCCCACGATATTGAAACCAAATCCTCTGGAGCCCTTGGACAGGTGTGTGTGCACAGGGAAACCCCTGAGCTCCCCAGGCTGGTCTGTGAACCCTGATGGTCGCAGAAACATACAGAAGCAGAGAGAGAGAGAGAGAGAGAGAGAGAGAGAGAGAGAGAGAGAGAGAGAGAGAGAGAGAGAGAGAAAATTATGATGCTTACCTCATGGGGTCATAAATTGCCTCAGGTCAGCCTCAGGTATAAATAAAAAAAAAGAAAAGAAAAATTACCAGAGTGATATCAGAGTTTGAGGGAGTGAAAAGAGTTTTGTTCATGTGCGCTTTGAGACTGAACAGTTCAAAGTGAAGGGGTTTAGGAGTGAAGGGAGAGAGAGAGTCACAGCACTCCATTCCAATCACCAGATGGCACTTAGCATAAAACACTTATAAAAGGGTGGACATGCATACAGATGTAGGTGTTTGGTGGAAAGATTGCATTAATAACAGAATCCATTACTGACTTCCTCTTTCAGATCAGCAACATAATCCACTGGATTGACCCAGCTCAGTACTATAAACTGATTACTTTCATTTACCTTTCCATCACTTTGCCTGACACAATCTACAGAGGATGTAGTTTAACAGGTACTTTTACCTGTTTTTTATCATCATAAAGCCTCACTCCCCTGAAAATATGTCATTTAGTAAGTATTGTTTTCTCAAACGTGTCAGTTTTTCATTATGTGTAATGGACCATTACATTTTTGTAATCACATCGCTATAATCACTTCACCTGCAGGTAAATCTGGGTATAACGGTGATGCTCTACAAGATAAATTCTGTGCCTGAGCAATGCCGCCTTCTATTGGCCACAGGAGAGAACTGCAGCTTAGGGTTCATGCTGGAGTCACAGCATTACAGCAGATGGGTCTTTTACTGATTGCAATCAACCATATTGGACAAACATCCGAAATTACATTTTGTCCCTGTTCTTTTATCAACGGATCATATAACCAAATGACGAAAATAAGTTACATGCCCACCACGTGTGGCCATGGCAACACGCCTGGTTCTTTGCCAGCAGTTCCGGGCTTTAGGCCTTAATCACTTGTACATCTCAGTTCGACTAAAAGCTCATTCCATCTCATTTGACTCCATTAACACGCTGGCTGTGCCTGTTACTTCCTTTTTTGACAAACATGTAGCTCCCATTACGCTGTTCAACAGTTAAATGCGTCACCCATGATCCTATAATTACATCTGGAGAGACAGAGAGAGAGACAGGAAAGAAAGAAAGAAAGAAAGAAAGAGGCAAGGAGGCTCACATTCATTTTTGTAGACTGTCTCCCTGCTCGAAGCTCGAGGACTCTGCCAGCTGGTCCTCTTGGGGTTGTGACTTGGAGAGACAAAGGCAAAAGCGCCCACTTCGGAGTTATAATAGTGACGGATATAATGTGACAGTATTGGAATTAATGCAGTCAAAATAGAAGACATATCAGCCCGCCTGCCATGAATAGTCATGACAAATCTGCAGAGCAACTTTATATAACTTTAATTACATCCAGAGCATATTTGGAAGGGATTTGTAACTCACTCTATGTAGTAAGGCTCTCCCGGGTCGCTGAAGGCCTGCTCCCAGCGATCAGGCATCAAAGCTCTCAGTCTGGGACCGCTTCTGCCGCCGATGACGCCGTTCTCCATGGCGCTACCATCTCCCGCGCTGGACCCCCGGGGCCAGCCGGGGGACTGGTGGATCGGAGGGACGCCGCTGCTGACACCTGCAGACCCTCCTGTAATGTTAGTGTTAGAAATGGCAACTGCTGAAAAGTGATTGATGGTGGTCCCATTAGCAGGCGTGGCAGAAGCTGCTGCAGGAAGTGAGAATGAAACTCAATCAAGTCATTATGTCCTCCTGCAATCTTTAAAGGCTGTAATGACCTGATACTGGCAATTCCAGTGGGGGCTGACAGCCGGAAAGTGACTGAGGTCAGCATCTCGGCTGGCTTCAATCCTTCCTCTGAGGAGGCAGAGAGTGTGACCGTGCATTCCACACAACCAGCTGAAGGAAAATAAGCATTTTTTTTCTTTTTTTGCCTGGCTGTCCTTGTCGTTGTCCTTCAGCTGTGAGCTCCAGCGTGATCCAGAGAGGTGTTGGACGTAACGCGGGGCGTCCTGTCCTCCCCGCTGCACGCGCCAACAGCCGCCACACCCAGCCACCCCCACAGCATCACTTCAAAAGATGACTCAGCAGAGGTCAGGGCGTTGGACAGCTCTCTCAAACTCCACCCTGCCTGCACTCTGCATTCAACCCCTTCCCACATACACACACACACACACACACACACTCTGGCTGCCTGCTCCCCTTCCCGTTTGTTTGGAACGCCTCTCTCACTATCTGGCTCTCTGTTTGCCTGGCTTTCTCACCTCCCACTCTGCCAGCCTATCTCTTATCAGACAACCTGATATTGTGCTGGCTCCCGGCCTCCACCACCACCTTCCAAACACCCCAGGCTTCCGACCTGTCTCCAGCCCCAGCGCCCTACCTGCCTCACCCACAGTCCTCCTCCTCTGCAGCCTCCTCTCATACCTGCATCCCATTCAGCATCATCCCCTCTCCAACTTTCCCACATCAACTCCGTGATTGTATTTGCATGGACGGGGTGATTTATAAATAAGCACTGGCGTGAAATACTGCGAGGGATTTCAAACTTTCTGTTTAAAGGCAATGAATTATGGCAACGACAAAATGTGCAGCTCTTAAAGATTAATGCCAAGAATTTGGTGTCCGTTGCAGAGGGCCATCAATCACATCCACAATAGAGGAGTTTTGTGTATTTTTTTGCCTGACGGTAGAGAAGACTGTAATGAGCTTATGCTGGCTATTCCTGAGTTGGGACATCATAATGATTCGATTCAAACGCTCCCTGCTTCCTCGCCCAGGCCTGCTCTTTTTACACTTTCACACACTTACATGCTGTCTCAGGGTTTTCACCGCACCTCCCTGCCCGCCTATCTGCTCAGCTCCGTGCCTGCTTGCCCTGAGGCAGCCTGACCTTCCTGTGGAGGTGATCCACCAATCGATGCGGCCACAGCCCCACACACAGTCTGGAGCATGCTAATTGTCCTGATGATTGATTAATTTGGATATCAGAGACTGTAGCTATAGATAGAAGGGCAGTGCAGTATTTAGCTGCTGTGTTGACATAAGTTTTCTCCTTTTGATATATTTTGACACATCTACTAAGAACCAACTGCATTTAAAGGTGCACTACGCAAAATTACAGAAGGTAAATTGAAGTTGAGGATTGTTTAGACTAAAGTTGCAAAAATGGAACGTGCTTATTCCATGTTTTTTGTTTAAATGGTCCTCAATTCAATCAATCGCACCTTTAACACTTTTTATAATACCAATAGGATTTCTTTCATTATTGTCATACCACTTGGTGCAATTTAAGACCATTCATGTAGTCTTATAGACCAGGTTTAGAGACACTTGCCTGACAGGCCTGAGTCTTCCTCGCTGTTGTCGCCGTCCTCTGCAGCCTTCTCCAGGTTGCTGAGCGATTTGCTGCGTGTGCGGAAGTTTCTGAGCAGGTTGCGATGCTCCTGGTACGTGATGGGGGGGCTCTCTGGGCTGATGTGGACGGGCCGCGGCGTGCCGTAGTAGTTCCCTGAGACAGAGCGATGATGAGATCGTTAGGAAGATGCCTGTCCGCTGCAAAATGCCACAGCAGCGAGCATACTGTCCTGTAAGCTACACAGAGTGAACTGCATGTGTTTATTTTTGGCAGCAGTGCCAGGCATGTGTGAAAATACTTAGCTAGTAATCTTCTACGTTGTAAATGCAATCAATTGTCATAAATCTGACGGTGCTCAGTAACAGCGCACAATTTCCATAAACATATGCTACTGACTTGCGAGCTGATGTGATTTGTGAGGGAAAAAGATTACACCTAAATGAGTACATATGCAGGAGCAGGGAAAGCTCATTTCTGATGGGTGTTTCTGCACAATGCATACATCTAGGAGTATGTGCATTATATATCCCCCGAGATCAGTAAAACACAGTCTACACTTTCCATATTCTCAGTTCTATCCATCTGCTCTGGCAGCTAAAGACGAAATCCAATTACTTCCATCTCTCCAGTTGGTTCATGGAGATCAGGACTGAGGGGAAACATTAGATTACTGAACTCAACAACAAGGTCACCAGCCATCATCATTTACTGCACTTTCTGCACACAGATGCTGCTGATTCTCCTGATTGCTTTGCTGTAGCAAAATGTCAGTCAATGTCAAATGTAAGGCAAGGTGAGGATGACATTTATTGCTCCCATTAAACTCTTATGAATAATGGATGCTAATCTATGGAGGCCTTTTAATCAGAGCCAGCACTTTAACCCTGATGGGGGAGGAGTCTGCAGGGTAAATGAGAGCAGAGCAACACCTGATGACATTAATATGCATGAAGAGATGGCCTTCTAACTGATTGCCTTCCGATCATTAAATATGTAAGTCTCATTCATCAAAACAAAAAAAAATGTCAATAATGTTCTCAGTTGGAAGGGAACACTGACAAGGACACTTTGAGATTTGGATCAGCTCAGGCTTCAGATTTGATAAGAGTTTTCAAATAAGTATACATACAGTATGAAACAGGAAAATAATACATAATGGAAAATACTTTTTAACAAATGCTGCTTTATGTAGTTCAGTACCAATCAAATACCTTTTTTAAATTTATATAATAATTTTTATTTGTCTAAATTACTAAGTATCTTTTTTGATGCTACCACTGTAATTTTCAGAGCAATTTATTAATCAGATTATTAATCTTAAAATAATCAGAATATTTTAAGTATATTTTATATATATAGGTATTGCAAGTACAATATTTTAGGTCCTACAGTATGATGACAGTTTTCACCAGTATTTAATTACAGGGCAAATAAAGCTACATTTATATATATTCCAGGATAGTATAAAACCATTTGTAAATAACAATCCACCATGCACAGGCTGTACAGAACTTTTATCAAACAATTACCTCAAATGACCCCTCACCTTTGAATTTGCCACTCTCAAGCAGCGCTCCTGACTCCTCCAAGGAGAAGAACTCCTCTATGGAGACAAAGTTGTAGTCTACCCCTGAGATTTCCCCGTCCCGGGGCTGTCTGGTCGTACCTGTGGGACACACACAACAGAATAGATCACACACAGCCATGAGGCCAGAAATACCTCCAGTCATAGCCTGGATGTCATCTCTTCTCCTCTGGGCATGTGATTATCGGGACTCAGTGTCTTCCTGACTGAAACAAAATATTAGTTCAGCAAACTATATATAAACACACCAAATCATTAGTGATGTGTACTATACTGTACTGTACTTCCTGAATTTCTCCTTCGGGGGATCAATAAAGTTTTACCTTACCTTACCTTACCTTACCTTTATACAGAAATAGTCCAACATTCTTTGAAGGATTGTCCAAATTCAACTAGTTCATTAAATGCTAATAACAATTAACAAATGACACCCTCCCATTCATCCCAGCATAATTTTTTGTTAATGTGATATCAATTCCAGGATGGCAGTGCTTCTACCCACAAACCAAAATTTGGTCACCTAGTTCCACCACAGCATGCCAGTGATGTTAGTGATTTGACAAGGCCTCTTCATTAGGAACAGATCAATATGAACAGAATGAATCATTAATGGGGCATTCTGCAACAGCGTCTTAAAGTCTTTCTAGCACAATCTCAAAGACGGAGCGCCCGGGCGATCAATGGTCTGTCATCAGAATTGATTAACACTGACCTTGGCCTCTGAGAGACGAGCGCACCGCTTATGATGTGCATCTCACATCACAGCAGACCCAGTCTCAGTGAGGTACGCCTTTATGCTAACGCTTCCTGCACCCTGACCTGATCTCCTAACCATCAAACGCATGCACAGACATGCACTGTGAAGAACAGCACACTGGATTCTCACTCTCTGTGGCCAATTACTCCTCAAGCCAACTCTAGGGGAAAAATTTTAATTTGCACATTGACCTACAATGTGCCCATTCTGACCTTGAGACGAGTAAATCCTTCCCTAGACAAAATGACGGCCAGCCTGAACTAAGGACAAATCTCTGTCCTTCTCCTGGAAGACCACATGCGACGGCAGCGTGGGGCCAGTAGGAGGGAGTCACACCCAGTTACCCTATAAAACCTATGATTAATGCACTGCTGTCTTGGGAGCTGTTCTCCCAGCCACAGTGAGACACACGGGGCTGCACGGAGCATGCGCATGCACACACACACACACACACACGCATGCACACATACGCCAAAACAAACTCCCTATAAGCACTCACACAGACACGCACGCACACATGCTGCAGTAAACTCCCCAAGGCATGCACAGGCACATTTACAGGAACGGACACACACCTACAAACACACAGAGTACAGGACGTCTCAGTCAGCCTGACCCTGCCCTTCGTGTGTTTATGTGTCCCAATCAGCAACAGAAGATGAGGCTCTGTCTCTAATTAAAGATCTGATAGCAAATCTCCTGATGGCATCTGACGTGTGTGTAATTCTTCTCCTCCCCTCAGGACACACAGTATCTCTACAGCTGATACATCGGGAGGCAGGCGTTCATTATCCATGCACTCTCCTCTGAGATATATATGACATGTCAGCAGGGGGACAGGATGGATTATTGACATCTTCTTCTTCCCGGGCCCGTCCCCGCGGGCGCCGCGCGCTGATCCTGCGGGAAGCGTGCGAGATCGGGATTGAAGGGGTAATTACACCGAACTCTGCATCAACGCCCAGAGAAAGCTGTCTGTCAACACGGGGGCACGCGAAATAGCTAACAAGGGAGCCGACAGTTGAAAAGGCCAAAAAAGCGGCCCGCCTGACAAAGCCGGAGCCGGGATATTAGAATAACCAAATGATGTTTCTTATCTGTGACTCACTCTGAAGACAATTAGAGAAGTCTTTTCAGTGAGAGGCCACAGACACGGCCGTCCTTGACTGCATGACATTGACTTTGATTCACATGTACAAACCATTACACTGATTATATAAATTTGAATGGGAGAACACTGTGCAAATGTAAGTACGTTAACCAAGTTGTGCATACAGCGAACACAGGACAATGTTACAGAAAAAGAGACCAAAAAAAATCTGTTTCACACTGGAAATGTTGAATTAAAGGTATATTCCACTGGATTAAGTATGTTGTCAACACATTGTCGTGCCTCCTGCGGCTATTACCACACAGTAAGCATCCTATCTGTCTCCCTGTGCATATAGTGCCATTACATTACAGTCTGCTGCCCCTCCTTCACTTTGGCACGGAGAGATGTTTGCTTTTAATTTAATTCCCCTTCTAAATTATTGATACATGGCCTGCATTTACTTAATTCTGTCATTCATTTCCATTTTTTATGTTCTGCCCTCCTGACTGAGCCTCTGTAATCATATTTCTTGCATCAGTGCCAGCTCCGACATCAGAGTACATCGTCTCTTTAAAAGGATACAGGGATTGAGAGACTCTCCAAATTGCACAGCGGTCCCAAGGCATATATTTTGGTTTCAAAATAAGAAATATCGTCTATGAAAAGAGGCACACAGACGGCATCCTCTTATTGATATTAAACACTGAACTAGAACATCACACAGTCAAAGCAGAACAAATTAAGCTGCAGTGAACACATTTCTAAAACTTGTGCTTCAACTGGGCTGCTATGAAGACTTGGTGTTACATTAGGTGATTATACACTCTATTCTATTTAGTCTGATTTGTGCACAGCAGCACAATAACAAACTACACCCAAGGGTCTCCTGGAGCATACATCAGGTCCTGAAGGGGGCCACAATGAGCCACTGATGAAAACTCCTCAGCTTTAAGTCCCAAGCACAGCTGCATCCTCGAGGAAAAGCAACATAAGACCAAATGAAGCGAAGATTCGGCTGCCTCGCTCGCATATCTACAAGTGGTCTGAAAGTGGATCTGATGGCTCCCGAGCCGTCTGGCCAGCATGTGTGTGTTGGTACAGCCGCGAGAACAAGAGCATCTTGCTGTGTTATCTCGAGCAGATCAGGGGATTACGCAGCCGGGGGCTGAGCCCGCCTTCTTGTCACTCTCACTAAAAGATACAGGAAGTTGTTTCCCCAAGTTCGCCGTGCTCGACGCGACCAGCAGGGGAAGGCTGGGCTGGCCGCGGCTGCTGTGTGTCATATAGCAGTGCATCACTAAATCTAATCCATAAATGCAAGGCACACTGTATATTTATAGAACGATGTCTAAATCCTTTCCTGACCATAGATCAAAGGGCCGATTGATCTGCTGTTGTATAAACCAATCCTCCAGTATCCGTCCCCTTCTAATAATAAAATGGATAAAAGTGCTGTCTGTGCAGCCACTTGTTCATGTTCCAATTTGCATGCACGGCTCAGTAATGAGGGTGCTTGATATGAATAAAACTGTAATTATAATACAATATGAATATTTATGCAGTCACACGGAGACAGTGTTTATCTTTTTTGCGCCATCTTGGGAGTTTTGACCTGTGCCTTGTTCCGTCAGCGGGTGTGGCGTGCGGCGTGGTGGCAGACTGTCCCACATGACCTACTTCCTGCACTAAAGGAGAGATTAGCAGCAACTCCACATCGCCGCAGCAAGGTTAAGGCTACAGATAGGTGGTCTGTCTTGTCCAAACTACTGTGTGCACGAGGAAAAATTAATCTTGGAGAGAATAATGCGGGGCTGGAATTTATCAGTCCACAGCAACAGCACAGATCCTCTCAGAAACCCCCACTTGTGGCGACTATATCCTCTAGCTGTTTGGAGTGTGACGTCACACTGGAGAGGATTAAGATAGCAACAGATGTACTACAACTAGCCGCCTTTGGCCGTCATTGTGCTTGATTTTATTCATACACATCAAAATAAAACAGACTTAATGCCTCTTCAGAATATGATCCCACAAAACCAAACAAATGGAAGGAGCCTGTCAATCAGATTCCCCAGCACCCAGACAAAGCAGCAGCTGGGAGCGCGGGGGTGAGGACAAGAAGGGGGAAACTGCCACAGAGGATAAACCCACTGAGGTGACAATATAGACAGTTGCTATGGGAATGTCTAAGCTAAAAGTGCTGGTGGCATTTTCCTTCTCACTCACTCAAACCTGAACTGAGATATTTTAGTCTTGAAGCCAGGCCCAGTGATGTGTCAAGATTTTCCTTAAAATTGAAATCAACCCATCTTCCGCTTGCATATATTGACACAAGAAAGTGTGGAAAACGGCTCTCGGGGTTCGTGCACCAATTAACACCGGTGTGATCATGCCTTTTTTTGCATGGGGATGTGTTACATAAAGATTAACAAAATCAGGGAGTAGTTCAGTGCTATTGCCTGAATTAACACTTTGTAAAGTAAGTAACACCTGTGTCTAGCAGATGGACCCATAACATGTGAGCACACTGTAAACCAAGCTAAAGTGGGGCTTATAAAATGGACACACACGGGCAAAAATGGGGCAGTTACAGAGCTTTTTGGAAGGTGGAGTGACAACTACAGGTGGCGGCACCCGGGTAAAGGCTTGGACATTGGAGGTTTTATTAAAGGGCAGGGAGCAGCCGTGGATGAGACCAGAGATTTATAGACAGGGTTGAAAGGGCAAGAGGGAGAGGCGCAGAGGACACTTACAAGGTACGGCGCGGAGGTAGAGGTTCTCTCGGATGACCTGCTGCAGCTGGCTGTCCATGGAGCCGGGCGTGAAGCACTTACTCAGATACAACCTGAGGTCCTTGCACAATGTGGAGCCTGAGGGCAAGGCAGCAGAAATGGGATGGTGAGGTGGTGTTGGGGGGGGGTAAGGAGAAAGAGAACTAAAGAAATCACGCAACAGCTCAGCACGCATCAACAGCCTGACGATGTAGTTTTGGATTATTACGTCTCACGTTTGTTTATAGCCCATCAAAAAGAGAGACTGCAAGCAAATATACAAATCTTGTTGACAGGCTTGATTTACCAACATCATTTACAACCTTGGCTTTCATTTGCGCACACATAATATACGCACATCTCCCCCGAATCACTTTACATATATCCTGAGCATATAATATGGCGTTTGCAAGACCTTCATGCATAGCGCACAACACTGAGGCTGTCACCAGTGGAGGAAGAGCTGATCAGCGGAGCTCCTTTTCCTCTGCCCGATCTACTAATTTCATCTCAAGTGCTTTATGGCCCCTGATGACAGG
>OMLF01013946.1:0-10000 GCA_900302615.1 Holocentrus rufus | reverse complement strand
AACAAAGGACTCCCTAACCAGACTTTGGCATAAATGTCACAGTCTAAACTCTTTATGGCTCCCTACTTAACATGAAAAACACTTTCAACAAAATGTGCGGCATTTCTTGTTTAGAAAACGCTCTTGGACAGAAGTCAAACATATTATTCCAGAGCTAAAAAGCGGAGAAAGACAAGCGGCTCACAAAAAAGAGCCAGTTTCATTGTAATTCATTGACTTGTTCAAAATGCCAGGCAAAGAAAAGGGCTAGACATTAATAGCCGCAGATGCCCTCATGAAGCGAGAGTCTATGTATGCATTATGGCCTTTGTTCGCACTGAGTTAAACTGTTTAAAAGGAGGGTTAACTCAATCCATCAAATTGTCTGAAATTGTGAGGAAAATTCAAAAACCATATGGCCTCCAAACGTTTGCGTCCTTTTTGTGCGGTGGGACACACTTGTCTCAGTATTGCTGCCTGCGGGAGACTGGCCCTGCTCCATTGTGGCTTGTCCCATCAGGGAACGCTGCTCATTTGTCCCCACTTTTCATGCTTTACGCTCAAAATTACGGCCCAGTCCCGCAGAACAAAAAAGGTCTATAAAGGCCCAGAGAAACTGGCCCAAAACTTTGTGTTTTTGTGGCATCCTCGTCTTTTTTTCCTCGGACCAGATTTGTGTTTCTCACATAAATTTTTGCCACGAATGGAGAAACACGTCGCAGGGTCAAGAAGCCACGATACGCATTTAGAATTTGAAAGGAGTTGTGAGATTCCGGGCCACAAAATGTTCAGAGCATCCTAATAGAAAAGGACACAAAGGCACAAAATACTTCAGTATAATAACTGAAAGTCAGCTCTAAATAGGTCGCTTTTGATGGGCTTATACGCCCTGAATTGGCAGAGCGAGCCAGCAAAAATTATAGTGTTGAATACAATAGAAAAAAAAGCCTATTATATCGTTGGTGAAGACGCCAATTAATTCAAGAATTACAACATAAAAGAATATATTCAGAAAAGCCATTTTATTCCCACAGTATATACATTACAGTTTGTGCATTGGTTTTCAAATACTGTCCTGATTTTAGAAAGGCACTTGCAGGTGTAAAAAACATAACAAATTTATAACTGTAAATCTATTGTATCCAAACAATAACTCTAGAAAGTAGCTGTCAAAATCACCGCAATATTAATTTGTTTCTCGCCATCGCTTGAGCATTCCCATAAAACGCATAACTGTGAATTTCCGAGTTTGCCTTTCCGATCATGCATTGCAGCATAGGGACGCCTTGAAGTCAGAGTTACAAATGGGTGAGGAAAACGAGCCAGCAGTGACACAGTGACATGATGACGTTGGCTCAACAGAACACAAGCGACATAAATAAAAAAAAAAAAAGTCAAATAAATAGATAATGTCACAAATCAAATCATGCATTCCCATGCACAAAATATGGAAAATTGGTAAAGTTTAATCATGGTATGAGAATTGGCCCATGTGAAAAAAAGCAATGGAACAGGTGTGTGTGTGTGTGATTGGCCTACTGTAAAAAACAGCAACGTATTTATGTCATTTTAGACCATATTGCTTTGATTGCAAGAGGAAATAGTTTGCTAATGAATACATTGTAAAATACCACTGCATATTTCTTGTTCTGTTTCATGCTTTACTATGAATAGGTCTATTTGTGCCAATATAAAGGTCATTACATTTTGGTACATGTTCTGAGATATGGTATACAATATAAGCAATACAAGATACAAGTCCTCGGTAGGGATTTTTGTCGTCTTTTGTTATCAGTGCGACTTCCAAGCCCCACACTGCGCCATCAGTCATCCACATCAATCTCCACGTCCTCGTCCTCTGAGCACTCTTTACTAGTTGTGTGGTCTGAGAACGGAGACAGGGGGGACATCCGCAGTTTCTGAGCGAGCTCGTGCTCCTGCTGGCCGCCCCGGGGCGCGGGGGATTCGGCCCGCGAGTGACCGAGCGTCCCGTTGGCGCATTTCTCCAGGTCCGCGAGCTTGGCGAGCTTCTCCAAGGGGACCTGGCCGATGGCCTTGGCCGACTCCACGTCAGCCTTCATCTCCTCCAAGTCCCGCTTTAGCTTGGCTCTCCGGTTCTGAAACCACGTGATGACCTGGGCGTTCGTCAGGCCCAGTTGTTGCGCGATCTGGTCCCGGTCGGCCGGAGACAAATACTTCTGGTAGAGGAAGCGTTTCTCCAGCTCGTAGATTTGGTGATTGGTGAACGCCGTTCGAGACTTCCGACGCTTCTTCGGGGTGTTTCGCTGGCCGAAAAGAGTCATCCCGTCTCTCCCTGTGGGAAAGATTGAGGCTGAGTGAAATGACACATTGTTTCAGGGTGCCGTTGCAGGGCTTCCTCTGCACCAAGGGCGTTGCAGTATGCGCGTTAAAGTAAAATAAAATACAATTATTGTAACCCCATTGCATGTACATTTTAGAGCGGCATTATATCAGTAGGCCTGTCACAGGTAAAGGCTTGGGGGATATTACAGGAATATTACAGTGATAGCATAGGAGATAAAATACCATAAACTCGTTGTTTAATACCACAAGGCCACAGAGAAATATTAGGCTACAGGAACATAATGGCGATTTTGTTTTCCTCAGAGAAGAGCACAGAAGAGGAATAGAAATAAGTATTTGAGCCAGGCTTCAGTTTATTTATTTATCATCCGCATCGAGAACATTCCTCCTTTTATTAATTTATTAGGCTACCTTAATTAAATGTTTAAACGGTGCAAAAATATATTATTTGTGTATTTTCGTATTGCTGAGAAAATCACTACTATTTTTCTGGAATAGGCCATCGTGCAAGAGGACGCCAGGCCTTACAGCAGGCTTTAATGTCTACACTTCACATGCAAGTGCCAGATTTAAAAAAAAAATGTTCTGTTGAAATGCAAAGCCATAATGCATTAAATGGCTTACCTTCCGCAGCCTGCAAAACGCTGACTTCCAGTCCCTTAAAGGTCTTGCTGGCCAGCTCCTCCAGGGCGCAGAGAGGGGAGGTTTGGGTGAGCAGAGCCCGGCTGGACAGGGGGATGCTGGACGAGCGGTGCTTCTCGGACGAAGAAATCAGATGAGCCGTCCCGCAGATTGTGTAACTTCGTTTCACGGAGGGTTTATTCAGGATGTCCTCGATGCTGAAGGGGGTCAGCGGCTTGTTGGAGTTGGCAGGAGGGGGCAAGTGGTCCAGCGGACTTCGCCTCCTGGTTTCCACCGCATCACATTTGGCCACTTCTTTGGATGTCATTATAGCTCACTCTTATGACTTTGTTTGAGATATCAGCGGTCAAAAACAAAGAAGGCTACTGAGAAAATAGTCACATAACAGTTACCAGTTGAAACACATTGTAGATAACTGTAACGCCAAAGGGAGAAAAAAAGAAAACGAAGAAGAAATTAAAAAAAAAATCTTATTCCAAAATGGGATGTCTTGAGTGTCGATCCCCAGATGTAGGAGCAGCAAGTCCGGAGGAGTGGGATGCCTCCCTGAAAATGACGAGGTCCAAAGAGTTGACGACTACTAACAAGTTATCATTGATTGGGAGGTAATCAATTATCTCCAGTGGCACTTTCGCCCTCTTCCCTTTCACTCTTTGACTATGTTGCAGTCCAGTGCGGGGCTTTTTGCGACTGGGGGTGTCCCATTAATTAGGACGCATGGCTGGAAGGAGGAGGAGCCCGGCGGAATTATAATGCTTTGTGCTCTTATCATCTTTGGTCTAATTTAGTCGTGCGGTGAGATACCAGAATAGGTATATGAGGTAAATGAAGAGAAGCACACACGCGTAGAGAGAGAGAGAGAGAGAGAGAGAGAGAGAGAGAGAGAGAGAGAGAGAAAGAGAGAGAGATGAGAGAGTGCTTTCAGTTTTCTCCACTAGGAGTCCAGATTGAGCCACAATGAGCCACACCACATGCTCAGCGAAGCCACAGTACACTAGATTAAAATCAGCATCATTATTGAATAGCTGCTCGTGTTCATAACCTCACACTCATCAAACTGATTAAACAAAAGCTATTTTCCCATCTAAGTGCATATAGTGAATATTAAATCATAAGGAAATGTGATTTACAACAAAGCCGTCTCTACATTTCACTTGCATATCAGAGCGAGTCGATTGCAGTGGGAATTGAGCCTCAAAGCAACTGCTCTCTAACAAATGGGTCTGTTTGGTGTGGAAACCCCGGTGCTTTACAGCAGCACTGCTCCACTTCAGTTTATCTTTCATTTTTTATGTAGGCTGTCAAATTCTTGTTTGTGAAATAATTCAAGATATGTTTTTTTCCCTCAATTTAAACTGCTCTGGCTCTGCGTCCCACTAGATGCACAAACCCTCAAAGCACATACATATATTTCAACTTACTGGAGCTAATTTCTTTTCATTTGTTTTCTTATTTGCAGCTTCTTTTGTGTTTGTTGTGAGAGGCTTCCAGAGATAACAACTGTATGTTTTTTTATTTTTAGATTATTTTTGTGGTATTTTCTGATTTAACAGTACAGATAGATCGGAAAAAAAAACAATGTTTGACAGTGGTATACAGTTGACTGGACTAACTGATTCAAAAACTATGAGGCAGGGTAATGTAGAAATAATACACATGCTGATACACTGAAATAATCTTGAATTTGATCTGTTCACGAAGCTTCTCCACATGATTTCATATCACACCAAACAGGTAGAAACATCTGACTTGATTGAAAGAAGGCCCATGATAATATTAAAGGTTAAGTGTCGCCTCCTCCCACGTTCAGTGACCCGCAGGCATGACCGTGACCGCGCCGCGCTGCTGCCTCAGGAGGAGCTACAGTCAGTGTCACGGTCAATCAACCACTGATGCAGGCCTCCGAGAGATACACACCTCGCTTTATGATAACTCAATGAGCAAGGTGTGTAGTGTGTGTGTGTGTGTGTGTGTGTGTGTGTGTGTGTAATTATGGAAGGGCAGAGAAGGCCAGTGGCCTGCAGGGACACCACACACACAGTAAATGTTTATGTGTCGTTACTCATCATCCAAGAGAGGCTTCCCTCCTCTGTTCTCGAATTCCTTTTCTTATGGTCCATTCAAAAGCCGGGGATGAGAGGCCGTTAAATTTAATTGGTTGGAAAATTTGGTCATTTTTTGGTGGGGATTGGCGCCGCTGTACTGTACGTAGTTAATCCAAAGAATTTCCTGCAGTTTTACATGCGAGTGGTTTGGAGAGAGTCGGGGGAAATTGGCTCATCGCTCAATAGAGCTGTGAGATTTCTGCTGATGACATTTCCATTAACAACAGCACATAATATGTTTATAGATCCCTGTTTGCTTGGCCCTTTAATTTCTCCCCCTGCAACACAGTTTCTAACAGCTGTGGGGGCGTGCGGAGCGAAGACTTTATAGATTGTCGATACAATGAATCTATAGGGGCAGTAAATTGTGCTGACAAAGCATGGTATGGTGGCTGGTCTCGAGAAGCACATCATGTGGCGAATTACATCGAAAATGCAATGGGTAATTAATTAGGAACAATGTGATTGCTGCACAAAAGGATATTGGTAATTTTACAACATGCGCCCTGCAGTAAGTAAATAATCTCTGGCTATTGTGCTCTTGGACCAAAACGCTGATGATACCAATGAAGACATTTCCAGACAATAATAATGGCATGATGAGGTCATTGCGAGAAATTGATTTTCCAACTCTTTGCGGAGGAACAGGAACGAAATCGCAAATGGATGCAGCCGTGGGCCAGATTTCCTGTTTCTTGTGCTTACCCCCCGGTTTTCAACTGCGCCGGTGTTAACAGACAGCTCCTGCCACATGATGTTCCATTAATTGACGGTAAATTAGATCAAATTGTGTATGACCAGGTCTGCTGATTGGGCGTAATTGGGTTTGCGAGGGCCCTGATAATGCGCTGCTCTCATGGCAGGGGGAGATTGTCGGTGCGAGAGAATGATCCATTTGTTCTGTCCTGTAGCTTCGGAGTCAGGGTTACATTAGAAAGAGGCAGCTCGCGTCCGCGGCCATTAGAAGCGCAAATGACGGGCAAAAATCCTTCATCAGCACAAGACAGACAGATGGTGCTCCGGACAGGACAGCTGAGCAGAGCACCATCCCTGCAAAATCCAGGTGGGGAAAAAGGTATGCTTTTCTTGACGGGCTGCATCCCAGTTGAGAAAAACCTCATTTTGAATTTGCTACCATAGAAACGCTGTTTGTGTCCAATACCAGCCACATCTGCCCCGCTATGATTACACAATAATAATTACAGTGGTCACTGGAAGCCAAGAGCCGGCGCTCCATGAACTGTTAATTTACGGAGTCGTCAACCTCTGGACAATTTCATCATGGGAAATAAACAACCAGGGTCACGTCCTTCACTGGTGAAATATGTCAACTCGTCTGCGAGGCATCATGTTAATAAAACACTCTGGCACGGAGACATAAAACTCAGACACGCACACACGCGCGGCGAGGTTTAGACTAGATTTACCTCCAATTAGACCATTTCACACGGTGGAAATTAAGTGCTCTAATCAACAGAATTGGGCAGGGATGGCAGCTTCGACTTAATCTTAAACTTAACCGGGCAACAGCGGGGAATCTCGTGGTGTGCATCCATCATGAGCTCCGTCTTCACTTCAAAGCAGAGGTGCCGTTTAAATTAAAACGTAGAGAGCTGATTTCATTTTTAAAGCAGGAGAGACAGAGATGAATCGGATACACAGTTCCTGGACAGCACTGTGGTCCTGCAGTGTATCCACACAAATGATTCATCTATTTTGTATCAGCGTTGTTCCGCTGGTTTGAGAGACAGATTCTCTTTCCCGCCGTAGATCCCACTCCGCCTGTCCCTGTGCTGTGGGTTTTTGATGAATGAATCAGGAGATGAATTAAAATAAAATTTGAGCATAATTGTTTGTCTGCGAAATGAATCACGGCGGTTTATTCAACGGAATGAATGGCATGATCGGCATACCGATTTATGGCAGATCCCCTCGTTCTGTGCCAGTATTTTAGCTGTGTCTGAATCTGACCCTCTTACCCCCACTTCCTCCCTGCCCCCCCCTTCCTCCTTGCACAAACACACACCTTTTTAAAAATGACGTTTTAACTGTTTTCATCTGGCTGTGATGCCCGTAAAGCATGTCCACTGAGGACGCCGCGTGTGGGCCGGCAGCTCTCATGGGAAATCTAGTAGTTTGTTTGGCGGGAAACAGGAGGCGTAAACAAACGGAAGGCCGCGGTGGATTTACAGCTTCCTGATACATACATCTCTGCGGCGGGACAATCCCACCTGCCCGGCCGTGGCTCATTCTGACAGGCTGCACACAGGGAGTCAGAGAGACTAACCTGCTGCTCGTGTGAGTTTAGGACGCACTGCTGTTCTTCCATTACTGAGGCAGACTGTAATAAGGTGAAGAAATGTGTGGCTAGCTGAAAGCAGCTGGAGGTGTACATGTGAATGGCAGATGTCAGTACTGGTTTGCTGACATTTACTTCTATATCGCTAAAAATTAGGAGGAGATATGACATATGGCATATAGGAGATATGGCATATGACAGTAAATGCAATGTCCCGGGTTCATATCCAGCTCAGCATATATTTCCTGTATTTTTTGTCAGTCTCCACTGATAACAAAAATAAAATGAAAAAAAAAAAAATAGAAAATAAAAAATAAACATAAAAAAATCTTAAACATTTCTAAATAACAAAAAAAGGAATAAATAAAATAAAATGAGCCTAAAATTTAGCAGAGAAAATTAGCATTAGCTTACTACTTCATTGTCATTATGGGAAAAACAAAAAACATTTTGCAAGAAAAAATTAAACGTGTTTGTTATTATAGCATGAGCCATTACAGAACTGAATTTCATAATGCAATCTCATTTATTTGTCCCCTAGCTTACTGTTATGTTTCGAATAACGCGTTTAAACCTCAAACATTTAGATAATTAAGGAATCGCAAATTTATTGATTGATGCCTTTGTTTCCAACACGTCCCATCTGCTCATTCCCATGTGGATACTGCAACTAACAAGAAGTTTTGGTGTCGTGTCACTAAAAAGGATTTACTGAGGCTCTTTAAAAGCTGTACCACAATCAATAGAGGACAACCCCCAATAGTTACTACAGTAATCCACGGTTGGTTTTAAGGGCAGCATCATCTCTGCCATACAGTAAATGTCAGACCTGAATGGAAAGACAACAAAATAAGTGCGTGTTGTTTTTGATTGCCCATAACCTACATAAAGCAGGTCAAGTCAAAATCTATACTCTGGGGCATCGTGTACATTAATTTGATACAAAAAAAACATGTAGTGTCAAACAACATGACTACATATCTTGCACACTATATTGCACATTACATTAGTATGCAACCACTCAAGCATTTTTTTTTTATTGCAGATTCCTCTGACTATAAAGCTGGGCTATTGCTTTACACCTCAGATAGTAAGGCACTGTTTTACTGTGGGCTAATAAAAACCAAAATTCATCTGCAAATGCTTGAGAGTTTCCCCTCCAGGAGTAATGCACTGGGCATATTGTAAAAATCCATGATAATTATCTTGCAATATTGGTTTTATTACTGGAGGATGTATCCAAACCACATGCTGTTTTCTGTTCTAATTTCATTGCTCCACTGCCATATCATCAGGGGGAAATTGTACCCATGAAGCAAACAGACAAACCAACAAAAGACCGGTCTAGAATTACAGTAGCCTTTATGGTATTGTTTACTGTACAGGAAGCCATGAGATCACAACAACAAAATAAACATCTTCAGCGTCTTTAAGATTTGAGACGATGCGATCTTTTTCTAACAATGCAGATTCTATCTCTTTACTGTATAATTGTGCATTTCTATTCACGGCATTGAAACAAAATCTCATTGTTTTAGGTTAAAACTGCACATTTGGTACTTGGACCGCTGACCTCTCTGGAGCAGGATTGTGCCTTTGTTACAAACTGAAATATCATCAAATTGATCCTCCCAGTGCCGATCATGTCTACCAGATCAGGGCTGAGGTGATCTTGGTTTATCAGTTTTATATCAGGATTTAGGACAGTGGAAAAAAAACAAACCCTTTAATAGCAGCATCGAGCTTCAATACCTTCCTAAAGCCATATATCTAGCCATTATAGGATCTGGTGCTCTGCCTTTCCACACAGGATTGTTTGAGACTCCATGCACAACCACTCCAGTCACTCTCGCTTGATTTATTCTTTGTCTAGAGATGCTGGTACATCACAGGGAAGCATCATCTCTAAGGCCGCCAAACAACAAAGCCAAACATTCGTCTTTGAAGTCACTTCCAACTCGCTACCCAACATATGGGGGTTTAGCATGCCTCTTGCTTGATTACCTTCTTGTCAGAAGCGAATGGACCCGGCAAGAGGGAAACCCCAGCGCGACCTCTGCCTAACCCTCAGCGGAGAGCGAAATAAGACTCCGCTCCTGATCCCCCAGGTTCCTTTCTCCTAAAACCATTCAGCTGTAATGTAAGTCCTCTGTCTATAGCCGCACGGCTTACTGTCAGACGTATCTGGGCCCTGGTCTGAAGATTTAGGGAGTCTGTGTATAATCCTGAATCACACTGGTATAAAGCTGTGTTATTAACCTCCTCTGATTCCACTGAACTCTCTTTTAACCCAGAAGTCTGTCAGTAGAGGAGTATTTTCTAGTTCTTGCCTACACGGCTTTATGGGTGCCTGTGCGCTCGTGAGATTGACGGCCATTAAACCATTCCACTTTTGTCCTCTGATGTGCAATGATGTCATCTGGTAAATTCAATCCTGGAGGGAATGGATCGGTGCGAGTCCTCGGTGCA
Source organism: Holocentrus rufus (assembly GCA_900302615.1). NCBI lineage: Eukaryota > Metazoa > Chordata > Actinopteri > Holocentriformes > Holocentridae > Holocentrus > Holocentrus rufus. The sequence continues at coordinate 181 of OMLF01013946.1, read as the reverse complement.
GGGTGGTGCCGAGCGCTGCCTGGCTAAAAGCAGTCTGGCATTCGCCGTTCGGAGGGGGGGCATTAGGCCTGATATAATTGCATCCGCTGTCTGGGGTCGCGCGAGGGCATCGAGTATCGGGTTGAATGTGTGTTACTGATGGAACCTCGCCGAGTGAGAGTACACCATTACGGCAAGTCCC